>JALRMF010000128.1:0-124868 GCA_026120015.1 Dendrostoma leiphaemia | reverse complement strand
AATATATTTAGCAATAATAAATATAATAAATAAAACTAAAAAGCTAAATATATATTTAAATATATTTTTTATTATTAGATAAATTTAATAAATAGCTCTTTAATTGTTAATTTAAGTATTTACCTTTAAATAGCTTTATTGCTAATAATTATTTGCTAGCTATAAAATAACTATATCTTTGTATTATAATTAGATACTCTTTCAACCATCTTTGCTAACATAAACCCTTTAGCACTCTAGAAACCCACAAGACCCAGCAGTGATCATTACACCAGGTTGCAAATAATGGGGCTAATTCAAAGATGCGCTAGCGATAAACAGACCCACACAGGCCCACTTGCGCTCAAATATCCGAAAACAGCGCTGCAAATATCCGTTCTCTTCTAAAAAAACAACCGATGAATGTTTGATGTTTGTTGGAAGCCTGACTACCTACCTGCACCTGTGTTCAGCCTCGAGGTTGGAGTGAAGTCGACGGTGGGCCCCGCGACAGGGTACCCCTGTCCCCAGATTGGGACCAAGTACGATAAGATAGACAGACCCTCAGCTCCAATGCAAACGCTGGCACGTCATTCTGTCAGCTTTCTGTTTTGACACCACTGAAACTTGCCAACACCTTAACAAGCTCAGCACAGCTTCATACCAGTACAGGTCACAGCCATGACTGAGACCGCAGGAATGAGCGCTGAGGATGCTGCTGCTGCTCGTGCAGCTGAGCAAGCTCGCATACGGAAGGAGCGCCGTGAGGCCAAGATCAAAGCAGGTGGCAGCGCGAGGCTGAACAAGATCACTGGCCTGGGAGGTGGCATCCAGAGAGGTACGCCTGGGTCTCGAGGCATCCCCACGAGACGCAATCCCCGGCGGCATTATTGACTGATTTTCACGTGGATAGATCCAGTCCCTGCCAACCCACCATCTCGAGGCTCCTCGCCGGCACCGGCACCGTCCCCCGCCGCCAACCCACAGCCGACCCCAGAGCACCATGCCGACCCCGAAGAGATCGACATCTCCCAGCACTACTACAAGCCCGAGTCCACGAATCGCATCCCCTCTGCTTCAAGCCCAGCGGGCGGTGTCGACCCTGCCAACGTCTCCGATGACCAGCTCCGCCAGATGATGCTCGGCTTTGACCGGCCCGCCTCTGCTTCACCCAACGGCGGCGGCGGCGCCAACCCCTTCTTCGACCCCTCGATGCTCGGCGGCATGGGAGGCGCCGGCGGCGAAGGCCCCGATCCCAACGATCCGATGATGAAGATGCTCCAGCAGATGCTCGGTGGCGCTGGTGCCGATGGTGGAGATGGAGCGTCCCCCTTCGGTGCCGGCGGACAGAACCCCTTCGCGCAGTTCGCCGCCATGAACGGTCAGCAGCCACCGCAGCAGCAGCAACAGGGCGCGGCCAAGACGGACGTGTACAATGCTATCTGGCGCGCTCTGCACTTCGTCCTCGCTATAGGCCTCGGCCTATACATTTCGCTGTTGACCGGATTCGCCGGCACCAAGGTGGAGAGGGAGCGTGGTGCTTTCGCGGCGACCACGGCGGCGGAGGAGGACGATGTGGCAGCCAAGAAGAACTTGTTCTTGTGGACTTTCGCGACCGCCGAGACGATCCTGCTGACGAGTCGGTTCTTCCTCGATCGTAACCGCCCGCCGAGCGGGATGTTGAACATGATCATGGGATTCTTGCCCGAAAACAGGTGGAAGACGTATCTCGGAACTGCACTGAAGTACTCGCACATTTTCACCACGGTCCGGTCGGACATCCTGGTGTGTTGTTTTGTGCTGGGTATTGCTTCGTGGTTGAGTTCCTAGGCTGGGCTGGAGTATGTGGCCGTGGCTCATGCAGGCGTCGTTCACGTCAAACTGCACTGCAGAAGGACTCTAGATGGACAGCAAATGCAATGATCATCAACCGAACAATTATTGCCCTGCAATGTCTCACACGGGTTTGTGTGTCCCAAGCTGAATCTTCTCGCTGCCATGCTTCTAGGCACAAGCAAGCTGTGCCCATCTGTGTCTTCCTATGCGACCTGCAATGCCGTCAACAGTGAGACGGGCTCGTTTTCTCGCCATGGTGTATCATTGCCACAACACATAAGCCTTAGCCAAGCTGCTTGGCTTGTCAATCATGGTCACGGCGGTAAGCTGGGTTGGGATATTCTAAGCACGGTTTGACCCGCCCTGCCCAAGCAAGCATTAAGAGATCCGCCGGGAAGCGAACGATGCGATCATATTACATATCTTCATCTGAGCACCAAGACCTACGTACAGCAATGCGGTGCAATGGTACGTATTGCATGCTTCACCTAAACAGTGACGACGACTCGACCCTTGTTTTATGAGGAGGTGAGTAGATACCAGCCTAGGGCATTAGGTAGAGAGGAACATAGTATCCCATAACATGTCGTTGAGACCTAGCTCATTGATATTGCGGCGGACTATGCTCACCGAACACCCCCCCCTTCCCCCAAAGAAAGTCCACGCCTCCTGCCATTCCTGTCTCTAGGATCAACACCATCCCACCGCCGATCAAGTGCAATGGTCCTAGTCCAGACCAACCAACAAAAACACTCTATCGCGCCTCCGGGTTAATCGGCCATCCCCACCCCAGATCAACTAGGCGTCGATCAGCTGGATCATCTCGATCTAGATGAACAGTTAGTACATGCTTAGTTACTCTCTTCCGCATGTGGTGCGTGGGGGTACAGGAGCAGAAAAGGAGTGTTACTACCTGCCACTGTGTCCCCGTCATGCCTTTTGGAGCACATGCAGCACAAGCCCATACAGAGCGCGGCCAGGAGGAGAACTGATCCGACCAGGATGGCTATTAACGCGCTCTTGCTGAGTGTATTCGCCGGCAGCAGCTCGTCCTGTGCTGGGACGTCGAAGGACATTTTGTGAACGGAGTGATGGTAAGCTGGCAAGAGGTTCATGTTCGCCGGGTTCCGGGTGTCCTCGCAATGAGACCGCTCTTGGTCCTTTTAAGTTGTTGTTGGTGGTGTGCTCATAAATTTAGTAGAGTCTATGGTGCTGGAATGTTGGTAAGGTTTGTTCTACTTCCCAAAGCATGCAAAGATATATTGCTGCTACCTATCAATTCAATGTTGAGAAATGGCGCATGGTTACAGCTACCTGTTGTACGACAGCCGTGACTATCAGTGTCTTGGAGCAGGTCGTGACGAAGTCTTGCTGACCACCAGTCAATGTGCTCCTCCATCAGATCGATATTATGGTTGCCTTCTCAGAACTGGCTCTCTCATTGACGTTGCTGCTGCACTGCTTTCTACTGGTCCAGCTTTGACACAGTCACACAGAATTGACCGCCAATGTTAGGGATACCAAGCACCAAATTTATCTTCAAATACCCCCACAGTCTGGGCTGAAAACCTGCTGCAATGATCTCCCCAAAGAGCTAAGGTATCGTGATTCTTCCATGTAACATGTCCTGGGGCCTGCCCTCCCAGCCTACGGACTTGCTGACCACACCCCCCCCCCCCCAAAAAAAAGGAATTCCCAGAAAAGCAAACACAAGTCCATTTCCAGACCCGTTACTTGAACGTCAATCTGCCCATGCACAGCAACTAGTGGCGCTCCCACATTGAGTTACTACCGGCGATCCCTGAGCAGGTCCTCTCTTGTTCCGAGGATTAGCAAAACCCCTCCCACGACCGCCAAAACAACCCCCGTAACCGCGAGGGTGACAATGGCCGCTGTAGACATGGAGCCTGTTGTGTTCTGCGCCAGCAACAACGGCGTCACAGCTCCTCCTAGGCTACCAATAGGTTATTTCAAGGCACAGCTTCGGGGACTTGGGCTGGTATCAAACTTGCACTTGGTAGGTAATCCGGTGGTTGATTAAGTGAGTGCTTGTTGCGCAGTAGAAGAAAGCTTTAGGGCCGAGTCGTGTAATGTTCCTGATTCTGCGGACTCCAAGGTGAAAAGTTCTGAAGCTTCTGAAGTTCTCCAAGGTCTGGGTTGCTTATTGGGTGTAGTACTGCTGAAGAATGATACTGTTAGTAAACAAGGTTTTGACCCTTTATACGCACCAAAGTAGGCGTCACGAGCCAATGGACAGTGACTAGAAGCTGCTACCACAGTATGAACGAGGACGTCTTGTGACAGGCATTCTCGCATTTGTCCCTTTTCCAGGCTTCAGAAGGCATTGATGGATGAAATAGATGGCGGTGGCACCATGTTTTCTTGCTCAAGATACATCACGTCGTGTAAAAACATGTGGCCATCAGTTCAGTGTTATCATTAGAGAACTACCTAGGTACCTAGGTAGGTAGTCTTCGTGGAACAGATCTATTATGCTTCTTATAACCAGGTCTGTAGGTCTATTCCTTCCAGATGACATGTATCAGTAGGGTCATGTCCGCTTGCAGCTCGTAATTCTCACAGCTCGTCCACCTCTGCAGTGCCAAGTCACTCACCACCAGACACCCCCTAGGCAGCAAGCACCATCCTCAACACGCTTCCCAAAACGCCCCTCACCCGCCTCTTATTCTCCATCACACACGTAAACACAACCGCCGTGCTCGCCGCAAACGCCATCCGCTCCATCCACTCCCTGCCCGCATCATATCGCCGAGGCAACATGGTCGCGACCGCGCGCGGCGCCACAAACAGCGCCAGCTCCTTCCTCCGGCCGGCCGACTCGAGCAGCACGCTCCAGCCGCACAGAAAACAGCCCACCCCGACGCACAGCCCGCCGTCGATCTTCTGCCGCGCAGCAGCGGACTTGCCCAATATGTGCGGACCCACGCGGGTGCGCGTCAGGCACACGCCGTAGTAGAACAGCGTGATGAACGCGCCCAGGAAGGCCGACGAGCGCGACGCCGAGAGGAGCGTGCGCACGAGGTCGCGGCGGAGGTGGCGCCTCGACGAGGGCCCGGCGCCGCCGCGCGCGACGGACATGACCACCTGCAGCGGCACGTAGGTGCGCATGCTCCAGGCCCAGGCGCGGCGGAAGCGGCCGAGGGCGTGCACCTCGCACGAGGGGCCGGCGCCCATGTGGACCACCTCGCAGGGGAAGGGCACGCTGACGGCCGGGTCGCCCCAGGCGGGCGGCCAGCCGAAGTCGGCGCACATGCTCTGCAGCAGGGGGGCGTGGCCGCCGTCCTCGCCGTAGCGCAGGGCGCCGGCGCGGACCCGCTGCAGCGCGACGATGAGGCGCTGATCGACGGCGGCGGCCGAGGCGATCCACTTGTTGTAGGCGCGGGGCAGGGCGCGCGGGGCGTAGACCCAGTTCCACATGACGACGCCCGAGGCGGCGGCGAAGAGGAGCGGGTCGGCGAGCGTCGATGTCAGGTAGTCGAGGGTGCGGGTCGTCGGGCCGGCCGAGGGGGAGCGCACCGCGCGCCGCTGGGACCAGAGCTCGCCTATGATGACGTCTAGGGCCCGCGTGGCGGCGAAGAGGGTCAGGTCGAGGGTGCGGCCTGCTTGGGGTTCGGTGGGCTTCGGTGAGGTGGTGGAGTCTTCAGACGGGGTCGGTTGGTCTGCCTTGGCCGAGCCATTTGTGCCTGTGTGCGCTCCGAAGGGAGTCTGCAGCAGCTGTATGCTAAACCATGCTGCGACCGCTGTTGACAGCCATCTTGATAGCCTGGGGATTCTCTGTCAACATGAATGTTCGTGCAGGGTGCCGCCCCTGAGTCTCGCGTAGGCGCACCTTGTCCTTGTTGTATCGGATAGTTGGTCGAGGAGACGAGCAAGTGCTTTTCGTAGTATGGGCTAACACGCGAATGATGATGGTCAGGCCGCGCAGAGTTGACGATTGACTGGTATCTGGCGTCGTGGTAACTCACCTCCAGCAGGGTGCTTCCGCCAACAAGGGCGGCGCAGAACGTGGGGAATCGATGGACCTGCGCTCCGGCACTCAACACTTTCCTCAAGGAGTCGAGCAGCGGAGGCTGTTGTTGTCTGTTGTCCCCGGAGCCGATATCGTCGTCACTCTTCCTCCGCCTCCGGCCGAGCCTCAAGAGATGATGCAAGAGCAGCGAGAATATCCTGGGGCCCACAGTGAAGCCATAGCCGAGCAGATATGCGCGCACCAGAGGCCTCAGGGGCGAAGGGATACCGCTATCCCATCGTGGGGGCTGCGATCTGGTCCTTGCTGCGATGGCATGGTGACGACCCAACGAAGACGGAGAGGGCGGCGGCGACGACATTGAAATGGGTGAGCTTCTTCTGTAGTGCCCGGTAGAGACAAAGTTTGGACGAAGCGTCGTCGATTGGCGCCGGATTTGGAGGACGCGTTGACATGTGAAAGCGGGCCAAGCGCTGCAAACGGGTGCCAGGGTGTGTGTGTGTGTGTGTGTGTGTGTGTGT
This sequence comes from Dendrostoma leiphaemia, assembly GCA_026120015.1. Taxonomy (NCBI): domain Eukaryota; kingdom Fungi; phylum Ascomycota; class Sordariomycetes; order Diaporthales; family Erythrogloeaceae; genus Dendrostoma; species Dendrostoma leiphaemia. The sequence continues at coordinate 118,544 of JALRMF010000128.1, read as the reverse complement.
GTGTGGGAATTTGGGGGAAAGACGCGTCACATACAATTCAAATTCCAACCTATACTGGTACCACAAAACTATCCGAGAATGCTCCCTTGGATTGTTTCTACGCTGTCATCCATCAATCGACGATCCTTCCTTTCAGAGGTCGAGACCAAGCATTGACAGCTTGACAGCCCAGGAGCCGAGGACCTTGCCCCCGGTGCCCACACACGACCAACGGCAGTACAGTATAGCATGTATATTGTGCGACATCACAGCAGTAATGTCTCGCGTTGCTCCATGTGCTATGTGTGCAATCCGAGACAACAAGAATACGATCCTTCTTCACCTTCTGGAAGTACCGACGTGAGAACCGATAGCGGCCGTCATCCGGGTGCCACCCAAACAGATCATACCTACCTAGGTACCCAGACAACGTCTTCCTGCCTATGACGTTGCGCGCCGAGCATTTGAGGGTTCATCTCACTTGCAGCATACCTATAGATAGATACCTTGATGATGAAGGCGTGGCTGGGGCTGGAGTATCCCCCCCTCCCCCCCCTCCAGTGCCTCGGGTAGAACAGCGGAATTATTTGAACGTCAAGACTGCCTCAACGCTCCAACTCGAGCACGTCGGACGACCGTAGACGAGGTGTATACATTTTGTCAGCGTGACGAGATGTTTGAACCATAATCAGGGGCGAGCAGAGTGCTGCAAGACTGTGCTGAGTCGCGCCATGCCGGAAGGCTACACGGTGGAAGGAAACGAGAGAAAAGAATTGCAATGGCCTGCCGGGAAGGAAATCGTGCATGTCGATCTGTGTCCATGATGCAGACCTTTCGCAACAGGGCTCTCTGACTCTCATGACCACGACGAACTTGTGGCAAGTAGGTCGAAACGAGAGATGGAGGGAGTCTGGACTGGCTGGCTGGCGATTCGTACCTGAGCAATGCTCAACGACGGCAACAGAGTTTGGCGACGGCTTGGTTGCTGGTTCGGACCTCTCGGATTGGCGGTCCAAGCCGACCGGATCGGACTGGATACATACGCAGTCGGGCTCGCAAGCTCACTGCTGAAAAGGGAAATCCAGCAAGGTCGGATCCGGCAATGCCAAGTTGCACAACACACACGTAGTAACACAAGGTGGTACTTGTGGTACAAGCTTCCAGCCAGAACTGCCAGACCAGGACGGGAGGGGAGCCTTTGTGGCTGGTGCGTGTCAAAGTTGCGCGCAATCAACAGGGCCAACACCGACACCGACCCTCATTTTAACTTCATCAAGTATGCACGCCGCTCGAGGGGCGCGCGGGGCCAGCGGGGATCATGATGTGATGAACGGTCCGAGTTTCAAAGGGTTATGTAGACTTTTATGGCAGCTTTGACCTTGAACGGTGGGAAAAGACGTGCGAGCGGGCCAGTCCGCCGTCCATTTCTCCAGCTCCCGAGGTCACCCCTGCCGCCCTGTCACATCGAAAAGGCACGCAGTGCGATGTTTCCCCCTGGTCAGTGGTGTCGTTGCACCCATACTATACTATACTTCTTCCTCCATGCCATAGCTGTCCTTGTGGTTTCAACCTTCACGGCCAGACGTCCCAGGTCTCCATGGATAGCACCTGGCACCTCGGGTGCGCCAGGCTCCCTAGGCAGTGCGAATATATGTGACGCGAATCGATGATATGGGACGGGCGGGAGAATCACATAATGGAAAGGCAATGGAGGCCTTGTAGGTCGTAGCGCGTCCAACCTCGGTCGGTAGTATTTCCCCTTTGAGAAGGCCATGCGGCGGTTCATGAACAAAAACATCCAAGAATCTTTGGCAGGAAGGTTGAGCAGCTGGCCAGGAATCATTGGCCCACTGCCACTCTGCACAAGGAGGAGAAAACGCCCGAGTCGAGGCTGCCGCCAATCGAGCCAGCGCTGGTCATCTGATCCTGTCATTTCTTCGTCTGTTGGAGAGAAAGGGAGGGGACGGGGACGCGCCCAGGGCTGCTGGAGGAGGACGGTGAAGAGTCGGGACGGTTTGGACCCCGGAATCTCCGAACGTCATGTGTGTGTGCAACCAAGACGAGAGAACGGAACGAAGCGATGCGGTTGCACCAGAACGAGAGACCCTTGGAACGATGCCCCCTTCCCGACACGTCAAATATAAACTCGGGCAATCTGACAGCCAGCACCTAGCAGATGCTAGAGATGGATTCTGTGTTGCGCGTTGCCAGTGTGGGTAAAGGCAGTCTTCAGCACGAGGAGCGCGTGTGGTACGCCGTACCACGGCCGTCGAACTGGCACGGCGACCTGGACAGAGCTGGCTCGAACCTGTGCTGGGCCGCTGAGAGGGCCTGACATGTGAAAATGAGTCGGGTGGGGCAGCGTCATGGGGAGCTTCAGGAAGCACACAGTAGCCACTTAGCTGCAAATGCTGCATACAGTGATATCATGGGGCTCCTCGACCAAGATTGAATTTTCGGATATGGGAGGAACGGGTGTAGAGGGCGGAGAAAGGGACCTTACGTAACGCCCACCGGTACGATCCCTGGCCCGGGTGCAAGCGACCTTGATGGCCGGAATAGCCCCTGCGTAGCCCGCCTTGGTTAACTGTTAACTGCATAGGCCTCACCTGACCCACGCGGCTTGACACTAAGCGACGTGCGCAAGGGTCAGAGGAGTGTTTGCAAAAAGCCTTGCGGGGTCTCATACCGTACCCAGCAAAAAGCAGGCACGCACTGCGCGCAACCTGCAAGGACGCTGGTACTTTCACAAGCGCTGCCACGGGCACTGGAAGCGCATCTTGCCTGCTTCTGGCCTACGCCCACGCCTTGCACCTACCACGACTTGTCAAAACCACTTAGTCTCCTTCGTCGACGATGCACCAACGACCCTGACGTTCGGCACCAGCACCAAACCATACCTGTCCTGGATTCAGTGATGCGCGGAGCTCGACGGGGCTCGTTCCTTCTCAAGACCCCCCTCGCACGCCTTGGGAGCTCGAGGTGGACTTCATCGCATGGCCCTGATCTGTCGGGTCGTCGCCATAACATAACGGGTCCTCCTCCTCCTGGTCTTGCCCTAGCCGTCCCTCCGCCTTCCCTTCTCTCCAGGACCGACCGAAAATCTCGCCTACGTACCAACCGCGCCCAGCACCAGTACCCACACCGAGAGGAAAACATCTAGGCCATCAAGTCGCAGCAGCTCGTCCCTGCCTTCATCTTCACCAGGCCAGCCGTGTGGGCCGCTCTCGTGCTTTGCAGCCGGTCGCATACTAGACGACAAACATTGGGTTTGCTCGTACGAGCTTGCCTGCCATCCGAGGTCGACCTCGAGCCCGAGTTTGCGGTTTCGAAGGACCGAAGGAGCTGCAAGTTCATAGACTCGACGCCGCGAGTACTCGGACCACCGCCCTCGTCGCCTTCGCGGTGTCCGCCCTCACCCCGCCTCTTCTTCGCCGTGCCTTGGGCTCCCTTCTTGGATCGTCACTGCATTCTTCCTTCTGAACTTGCGCCTGTGACGCCTGCTTCTTACCGAGAAGAGCCGCGTTCTCCCAGCATCTTGGGTGCAGGCGCTGACCGGATCTGACTTTCCGGAGGCCAACTCCAATAAATAACAAACATCGACCGAGTCCAGCATTCACCTCCTCACCTGATCGTCGACACCCTCATGGCGCAGGTCGTGCCGCAGCGCCCGGTCATGGGTTCACGTAGCGGGTCCTCGAACCCGGCCATGGCTTATTGCTGTATGTCACCTCTCTACTCCTGCTGGAGCTCTTCCCCCACTCTCCTTCTAGTCCATCTCAGGAGCTAATCAGTATCCACGGACTGCAGACGGCCAAGACGTCGCAGACGAGCCCAACCTGTTCGATGCGAATTCAGCATACCTTGGCGACTATGCCTACGACTTTCCGTACGCACCGCCTCCGCCTCCTGGTCCGCCTCCCGGTCTGTCTCCTGCGCCATCTCAACAGATCCTGACCAACGCCGAAACGTTGAACATGACCTCTGCTCTGGAAGGAATGATGGACCCGCACGAGAACTACGGCACGCATAACTGGGGCGAAGGCGTCGCAAACATTTTCCCCGATCTGCCTCCCCAACTGCAAAGCGTCTCTACGGGTTATGGAATATCTGGCAATGGCCTCGTACCCAACGGCTATATGCCGGAGGAGTATGCTGGGGGCCTCTTCGGCTACCAATTTTCCACGACAAGCGCGCCAAACTCTGCATCGATGCCTGGACCGATGTCTGGACCACCAATGTCTGCCCCGATGTCTGGACCACCAATGTCTGCCCCGATGTCTAGACCATCAATGTCTGCATCGATGTATATACCACCAATGTCTGCCCCGATGTCTGGACCATCAATGTCTGCATCGATGTATATACCATCGATGTCTTCACCGATGCCTGGACCACCAATGTCTTCACCGATGTCTGGACTACCAATGTCTGGACCACCAGTGTCTGCCCCGATGTATATGCCACCAATGTCTGCCCCGATGTCTGGACCATCAATGTCTGCATCGATGTATATACCATCGATGTCTTCACCGATGCCTACAACCTCTATGTCCATGCCGATGACTTGCGCCTCCATGCAGGTGCCTACCCCCGGCCTCGAGGCCGGTTTCATGGCGCCTAGCATGATGAGACAGCACTCGGATATGTCGACTGCGCCGCCATCTTCTTCTCCAATTACACCATTTGCTCAGCATCACCTACCGTCTCATTATCCGCCCGACGTGGTAGAAGCCGCGACCGTACTGCAACATACCGGTAATCATCATCGAACCTTCAGCTTTCCAAGCGAGCCCAGCATCTCACGTAGATCGCATCAAAGACCGACCGGTCCACCCATGATTCCAGGCAATCATCTGCGGCATCAGGCTCTGGATGAGTTCAAGGGGGACGGTCAGCTAATGTCACGCTCCACGAATACTGTCCCGGACAAACATATGCTAACACAATGGGCCTTTCCAGCACCTTCCCGCCGTCTCAGTAACCGACAACTGCAGGCCCATGCGCCGACAGATTTACAGTACGGCACTGATCAGAGCTTTAGCAACGGCAACCAGCACTTCAAGCCGCAGTCCGAAAAGGAATCGTCGCAAGCCATGGCCGCTAGTCAGCAGCGCTGCGTGCGCACGGCGCTGGATTTAATCAATACCGACAACGGGCCTACTGTAGCAGGTCCGTTCAGCAACGGCCACCGTGCAGATCTGTCTTCTCTCAAAACCAGGGGTCCAAACAAGTCCCTCAGCGTCGATGCAGGCAGTCATGGCTTCTCTGGTTTCCAAAGAAGTGTATCCGGGGGTGGTGACGACCTCGAAGACCACGAGGAGGCGAAGAGTGCGGTTCCCAAGGCCTCGACCCGCAAGCGCAAACAAAAAGCCGACCCGGATAGCCCCGAACCCGAGGATAGCGAGCCGGCCAAGCGGGGGAAGTCGACAGGTACGGCCAAGAGAGAAAACCTCACCGAAGAACAAAAGCGGGACAACCACATCCACAGCGAGCAAAAGCGCCGAGGTGTCATCAAGACCGGCTTCGATAATCTTGATATTTTCGTCCCCAGAACCAACAATGCGAATTCCAGCAAGAGCGTCATTTTGGGGTCTACGGTCACGTTCGTTACGGATATGAAGAACGGCAATGAAGAACTCAGGCAGTTGATATATCGCCTAGATCACGCCCGAGACGGGTCTTGATCCTCCGCGTCCTTGGCTCAACGCGTTTTTGCTTCCTCGACGTCCACCTTACCCGGACGCTTTGCTTGGTTTTGTTATGGCTCGTCACATAGGACCTGATCCTGTATGACCAGTGGAACCTCACATTCCCACCATGACCAGAAGCAAAGCACAGCACAAGTGTCAATTCGAAGGGTGGACGAGCTTCGAACAGTACTTGTTTATAGTTATTTGGATTACGTCTCCGGTGGCACGGCGCTCAGGAGGGGGGGTTTGGCGATTGTTTTCCCGGCGGCTTAGCGGGTCTCTTACCGGTTTGGTTTTGGATTTCAGGAATTTGATATCCCGTCAAGTATTTGACAAGTTGCATTTCATCACCGAGGAAGCGGCCGGGCCGGGGCGCCCTCACGAAATGGTTGAATTGAAAGCCTCAGCAAGGCTAGGAAGGCGGAATGCCCTGTTCCTGGACCGATGAGGAGAGGTGAAAATGCTGTGGTTTGTAAGAATTGACCCTCAAATAAAAAAGAACGTCAGGGATAGTTGCATCTAGGCCTTCGGTATTTCTGTTCGTTACTAAGGACAACCGAGGTCACTTCACTTTACTTTGGTTTACCCGACGCGAAAGAGCGTTGCCACGTTGGGCGAATTTTGTCCTTCGGCTTGGGAAGCTTCAGACACCCGAAAGATTCTGCGTAGCATTGTGATACGCCGTCCACGGCGGACTCGCGTAGGTTACTCGGTGATCACGAGTAATAATATTTTTTCTGCTTCCAGTTGACAACCGGTCCTCTTAATAATCGAGGTCCACTCTGCTGCTTTGGGTCTTGCTTCCCGAAAAGACTGCAGCTTGACTGTAGCGTCAGGTATGACTCTTTTCTGCTCAGGTATTGTTCATGTTTGTGCAGCAGTTCCGTGACATACTCGCCGGCTTTGATGAGAATAGAAGAGTACGTAAGTACTTCTGTATTGTTTTGCTTGGTCTTGCCTTTCCAAAGTCATGCTCGTCCCGTTTCGCTTCTCTCAACTACGAAGCTTTCGTTACGAGATAACATCAGGGGTGGCTTTTGCATTACCCCCCCCCCCTTTTTTTTTTCTACTGGAACATCTGTTTGGTATGGGAGACTCTGGGCACATACCTAGGTATGTACCTCACCTGAAAGTGAGTTTCCGAAGTTTAAGATCTGGAATTTTTTTTTTTTTTTTTTCAAAATCAAGGAAAAAAGAAAAGGCTTCATCGGATTTACACTCCCAGCCCCCTTTCAAAGCGCAGTGGCTCCCCTGGGGAGACTGACACCCAGGCGTACCTACTTGGGTACCTAAGTCTTTATATCTCGATCGTCGTTGCTTGGTGCTGTCCTCACACACCAACTGTGTGCTGCTGAGTCGAGCCATCCCAAGATAAAGCAGCATCTCCCTCCTGTACCTAGGTACGGATTGAGGTCGTCGAGGGACAACCTCCGGGTGTTCACTCGGAACAACGCCATCGTGATTTTCTCTTTCTCCACTCGAGCTGCTGAGGAATGCCCAACGCCTTGTAATTTCTTTGGATTTGACCGCGGGAGGGGAGAGGGGGAGCGAGGTGTCATGCATGGGCTAGGCAGCCAAAAGGAATGCAGCAACGCAGCGGTTGGCCACCAGAAATCTTTGTGTGAATGTGCTCTCCAATGTCAACGGCTAGCATCGGGGTTTTGCAACAGGCCCGTGGCTGTTGCCGTTCATGATGATGTGTATTGAATAGGGTCATCACGACTTCGACTCTGCACACAACTTGCCGCATCCTTGGGTTCCAATGTTGCTGTAGGTTGATAGCTATAGCAATAGCTCGGTCCGCCTCGGACCGGAGGCATACGGCCACCAGAAGGAACCAGCTGGCCAAATGGCTAGCCGGGCTGATACGGCCCGACGGCAATTGGAAGGGACCGTACGCGTGTACGCCTAATCCCTTTGGCGTACAATGATAGTTTCCCTTTCGTTCCTTCTGCCAGACATCATCAACAACAATAGCAATACACTCGTTTTCACCCCTTATTCAGACCTCTTCGTATACGGAGATTAACTTACTAATACTAATTAGTGGTTGAATAGTTAACTATAGACAGCAAGGTAAAAGAGATGAATCTTGCTTTGAAAACTGCTGCAACGTTTTCTAAAAGGGGTGTATTACTTATAATGATAAGCTTTGTGCTTTTAGCAAAAAATAATAAATGGCTTGCAAAGAGACTTTAAAAAGAGTTATTACTAGCAAGAGGCTATTTTCTTTAATTGTTAAAGATAGCTAAGGGACTTTAGTAAAAGTTATCACTAGCGACCCTTTTAATGCGTTTGTAATGTAAAACAATATATAAACGACTTTAAAACCTTCTTATAAACGCTAGCGGCTTGTCTAGTGCTATACTATACTCTTAAAAAAACGATTAATTCTGTATAAAAAACACTAAGACCTCTTATAAGGTTACAACGGCAAGCGACTGACCAGCGAACCTCTTTGTTAAGTGCTTTTGCCCTTATAAAGATCTTATAATCTTTTTTATCTTTACTATGCAATAAAAGCACTAACAGCGCATATATACACAAATACATTAACAACCCTAGAGCACCTTATACTACGTTCCAACCCCTTTCCTATTTATTTTTACTCTATTTTTAGGCGTATGCGTGTATGTATAATAACCTAATTTCCCCCTTGCTTTTCACCCTTTGCGTCCTATTACTACGCTACATTTATCCCAGAAATCCTTATCTCCTAGATCAAGCGACCTAAATCAGACCAATATAGCTAATTCTAGCAGTTTAAACGACTCTTTAATTAAGGAGACAGAAACCCCGGTGTTTAACCACGATGCCCAGCAGCCTATTTTAGTATTAAGCGACCTTTTGGCAGAAATTGAAATCTCTTAGGCAATATAGCCCTTACTTAACGCCCACCTTTAGTATAAAGAGGTATAGCTAGGCGCCAGTCAAATATATTTATATATAGCAGTTGCTAGAGCAATTGCTATCTATCCTAAGTAGTGCAATAACGACTTCTTTTACTACTTTTATAAGGATTTTAATAGGTAGACTGCTGATATATTTAACATTATCCCCTTTAACCTACGCTGCAACCTTAAGCAAGTTTTTTGTTAAAATAGGGTTTATATTAGGCAAAATAACGCTTTTATCAAATAATATTTAGTAACGCTTGCTGCCTATAAAAAACCTTTTAAGTAAAACTTAATTAAGCTTTATAATTAAGAATTTAACCTAAGATTACGCGCTTATAAACAATAATAAGGCATTTTGCCACTAAAACCTTTTTAACCTCTATAATAAGAAAAAGCGCCTTAGCAAAAGCCTTAAATCCATTAAGAGGAACCCTGGTAAAAATAACCAGACGGCATATAATAAACTATTAAGAAACCTTTGGCATACTCCTAAGTTGAAGAAGCCCTAGGGAGTAGCCTGCAACAAGGCCCCTCGCTACTATTGCCTCTGTTACAACTGCAACAAAACCCCTTGCAACCGCTGTTCCTACCATACGTATAATAAACCATACAACGCCCGCAATAAAACCTTTTAAGAGTGCCCTTTTGATTACACCCGCAATAAAACCCCTCAAGGTTGCTTTTAAAACGAGGCCCCTCTGCGTCAGTTCTAATAGACTATATAATAAGACTGCGATCGTTGCCCCCTAACTGTCTACGTATATTACACAATACCCTGTTCCTAGTATTAGAACCGCTCGTATACCGTCACAATCCCTAGCAGTACAACCCATACAAGACCCTTCCTCCACTTAAGTACCCAAATAACCACATCAACATTTAAACTTTAACTAGCTTTACAAAAATATACAGCCTAGATCAAAAGTATATAGGCAAGCTATATAATCTATTAAATAATAAGCTTAAGATTTTTTTTAATCTTTGCTAATATGCTTAAATTAAGCTTAGCTAGTTTTATGCTATTTTTTCAAAGATTTTAACTAATTATGCTTAATAGTTTTATAAGAGCTATATTACCTATTCTAATACATTTGCAAAAGCTTATACTAAAATTAAACGGCATTTTAATACAAAAGTTAACTACTTTTACTACTATATAAACTAAACCTTAATAACCTTTAATAAAATTAGGCAGCAAAATAATAGAAAAGACCTTTATAAAGTTTTTAAAATCTTGCTTAACAAGCTATAATTATGCTAATATACTTTGGAACTAGATTACGCAAGCAAACAAGCACTTAAAACCATAGTAATTAAAGCTTGCCATAGAGTATACAAACTTAAACATGCTCTTTTCAAGCCTACTATTACTTATAAAAAGCTATTTTCCAACCTATGCTTTTTAATTAAAACTTACCTCGCCTATAGTCCACAATAGCAACTAACCGCTAATAAAGCAGATAACTAATATTATTTAAACCGCTGCTATAGCAATAATTATAGTAGAGGTAAAAGCTTCTGCAGCAGCCTTTACAGCAGCTTTTGCCCGTATAACAGCTTTTAAAGCTGTAATAGCAATTACTATAACAACCGCCCTCTTTAGCAGCATATGCCTTAAAAGAAGAAGTGCTATATATATAGTAAAAAAGGTTATTGGTTAATAAAATACTCTTAGGAGGAATGCAATTAATTACGTAACTAATTTATTGCTAACTGCTAGTTTAACAGCAATAACCCTAATAATTTTAAGATGTATTTAGTAAGTTACAAAGGTAATAAAGCAGATTAAATATAGCTGGAAGACGAGGTTAATAACAATAATAAGAACTATAAGGAGAAGACTAAAGCCTTTACTTAGCTTGCAAACTAAGGCTTTTTACACTGCTTTATTGGCAATAATATTTATTTTGCTAATGGCTTTAATATAAATGCTATGCAATTTCTTATTAAAGACTGCTATACTTAATTATAATTTTAAGGCATACTACCTAATATAAGTGCTGCAAAGGTATTTATAGCTGGAAAAGAGCAATTTCTTGCCTTATAACGAGAGAACCCTTTTATTTAGCTTAATAAGTTAATAGCGGGATAAGCCTTAATTAAATTTGGCAAAAGATTAGTAATAAACTTAATTGGAACTATCGCTGTTAATACTCCGATCGGGCACGTTAACTTTTACGTGCTGAACACTCTAACGCTTTTTTTACTTTGCCTTATAGATATAAACTAACTATGCGTTTAATTTAATAATTTAACAAACCAACTTATTTGTAACAATAAGACCGTCCCTGTTATATGCAAATAGGGCTACCCATGGTTCTTTTTAAGTAAGGAGAAACAGGCAGGCATCTTTTTTACAGAAACAAAGCTACAACGCCTCTATTATTACTTTGGCCACCCAGCAACGTACCAACTTTACCAGCTGCTTAAAAAAGCTGGTTATAATAACGTTAATAAGGATATACTATAGTTGATTGAAAAGTTTTGTCACCATTGCTAATTACACGGCAACGCCTCCTAGCGCTTTAAGTTCACCTTAAAAGACAACTATAAGTTTAATTATGAGATCTTTGCAAATGTTATATATCTTAAAAGTCACCCTGTTCTTCACATTCTGGACTCCTTAACAGCTTTCTACGGCGGCCGTTTTTTTTTATCTTTATTGGCTAAAAACACTTGGAAAGCCCTACGCCTATTATAGATTAATACTTATTAAGAATCTCCCAATGTGATTATATACAATGCTGGCACTAATTTTGCCTCTATAAAATTTAAATTAAAAGTTAGGCTAATAGGAATTATATATAAATAAGTCTCTGTTAAAGCTTACTAGTTAATTAGCAAGCTAGAATAGTACTACGCTTTACTTTAACAAGCCTTTGATATCTTATACAATAAGCTTTATAGTACAATATTTGACAAAGTAATTTTGCAAATAGCTCTTAAGGCCATCAACGATACTATTGGGCTCTATAGGCTCGTTTCTACCCTCTTTGTTTTTAGCGTATACCTTTATATAACAATCAATTTAGCTTTATCGCTATTAACTATTAAAAGAGCTAAGGTAGTATAAAAGGCTATAAAGGCATTATGCAAAACAGCAGCTAAGCATTAAGTAAAAGGCGCCCTTAACACTTAAAATAAACCATCTATTATAAATGTACTTAAGTTTTTATTTTAAAGTAAGGTATAGATTTAGCAAGAAAAGAACGGCTGGCAGGGGCTTTATAAGATTGCAGCCGTTAATAGTTACAATGTTACTCTTAAGATACTTAACAGGTTTGCTACCTTTAGATTAACTGTTTTCCAATCTTACTATCGCAACCTTGATACCTCTGCTCTTTTTCTTTCCCCAACAACTACCTATTATAACTCTAATACCAACGCTCCTTTTTTTTCCCTAATAACTAACAATAAAGACCACTAGCCCTTTAATGACGCTGCTAATGCCGTTAGTGCTGTTAGCAATATAATTATAGTTGCTATAGAGCCTAAGCAAAGGAGACAACCTTTTAGCTTAAAGAATAAGCTGGCTAGCGCCTTTTTAACAAGGAAAAAAAAGGATAACTATGACCTTGCTATTAAGTTAAGGAACGATGGCATTATAACGACCTTAGGCAAGCCGTTTGAAGCGTTTAATGCTTAAGAGGTAGATAACCTCGTTGGCTATAGCGTTTTTAGCTTTAAACGCTATAGTAAAGCTAAGTATAATAGCTACTGTATTTTTAAGGCCTAAATGGTATAGGAAGTTAAGGGCAAAACTACTAAGCTTTATAAAAAGTTATGTCTGGTTATATAAGGCTATAACAACGAGAAGAAAGCGTTTATTTTGACATAGTTTCCTACGATTTAATATGTTAGCTAGCAGTTGATTTTGGCCCTTATGCCGTTATTATTGCAAGGCGGCATAACGCTATCATTACGCAACATTACCTAGGTATACCTACAGTTATAAACTAAACTTATATATATTATACTAGCTGCTGTTTTAGCTGCGCTATAGACTAAATACCCTTAAAATATTATTATTAGGGTAATCAAGCTATTTTACAGTATTATTAAAGCAGGCGTTTATTGGTTTGCTATATATTAGGGCTATTACTAAGAAAAGCTTAATATGTTAACCTTAACCTATAACCTATGCCTTTTGATTATTAACAGACCTTTAGAGACTTTTAGCCTTATTAGTATGCAAATTAACAATACTCTTATTTTAGCTACGTTAGCTTTTTTAATATTAAAAGACTAAAAGTTGCAAAAGGCTTAGTTTAAGGCTAAGGCCAAGACCTTTTTTTTCTTTAATACTACTTTAAATTTCAATAGCGCTATATTAACGATAAATGAGACTAAGCTAGACTTAAAGCAGAAGAGTTAAGGCACTAAGATTATTTTTATTAATCTTAAGTTAGCTAACTAAGCCTAATGATATATAAAGCAATGTGCTTATAGTGTTTATATTGCCTTAATTTGCTAATTAGAGGCCTTTTTTAATTTATCTATTGCTGCCTAGATTTAAGACTTTGATAAAGATAATTATATAAAGCTTAACGGTTGCTTATAATAGCAACTTAGTAACTTATTAAAAGGGTTATAATATGTTTCCTTTAATTTGGCGACGGCTAAGCTTTTTGTATTTGCTGATGGCTCTTTAGCTGATAATAAAGATTTAAGCTCTTAAATTAGGTTTATTCTAGCGATTAGAAATAAGATTAGTATTAATGGTTAATTTACGTTAATGGGAAACTTTGTGCACTAGAGTTTTACTAAGTGTAAGAGGGTTACTTAGAGCTCTCTAGCGTTAAAGATTTATAAGACTATTAACACTTTTAATATTAATCTCTCAATAAAGACAACGCTCTGCCTAATAACCAACAAACTTAGCCTTTCTATAATGCCTTTAGTCGTTTATATAAACTTATATTTTTTATATGAGTGTTTAGTTAAATTGAGTATAACTAAAGAAAAGAGGCTAATGATTAATATAATAGCTTTATGTTAGTTATATAAACGGCGTAAGATTACGAAAGTATAATAGGTTAATAGCAACGATAACTCTACCAACACTATAATAAAAGCTATACTAAATAAAGCGCTAAAATGCCTAGTTAACAATAATAAATTAACGGTATAAGTAAAGGGTTTTGTTTAAAGGCTTATAAACTAGGCAATAAGTATGTTTTTTTTATATAGTACGACTGTCACTTGTTTCTTTCCTATTTGGGCAACTGGTTGCCTATGGCTTAAGTTTTAAACTAATCTTTCAGAGCGTACAACGGGGGTTTACGAGCTAATACAAAAGACTGCCAGTGTAGGTTGATAACTATAGCAATAGCTCGGTCCGCCTCAGACCAGAGGCATACAGCTACCAGAAGGAACCAGCTGGCCAAATGGCTAGCCAGGCTGATACGGCCCGACGGCAATTGGAAGAGACCGTACGCGTGTACGCCTAATCCCTTTGGCGTACGACGATAGTTTCCCTTCCGTTCCTTCTGCCAGACATCATCAACAACAATAGCAATACACTCGTTTTCACCCCCTATTCAGACCTCTTCGTATACGGAGATTGACTTACCAACAGTTGCCCTCAAGTTACACGGAAGTACAGTAATTTGGCTGGGTCCTGGCAAGTTTGGAACGTAGTGCCCTTGATCCTCCTACACCAGCCTGGGTGTTTCTTGATTTCCCAATCGCGCAAATGCCAAATTTGATCTTCCAGGTGGAAAGCCCACCAACTTAGCATTTTCCAGACAATACATAGGGGTGGCGGGCATCGATACATTCATACACACTTAGGATATCTACAGCTAGGGGCACAGCAACCTTTGTCAGCATCTTGTCTATCACATCCTTCACCCTGCCAACGTCGAGATACTGTCATCGACCAAGTTGGATGTAGACCAGCAGTATTTGCGCCTCTCTTGAGCAATGTCATTTTTAATCTGGGGGGGAGGGGGGTTGGCCATAAGCGCTGGGGGCCACCCGCGAGCCACCAACGGAGCGTGTAACGTCAGACGTTGGGGCAATATTGCTGTACAGCACCCCTAGTCAGTGTGGTATGGTGGAAGGAATGGACGGCACACGGCTGGTGTGTAAGCACTTGAACAAAAGGGTCAGCCACCAGGTTGTAAGGTTGATACTCCCAAAATGAAGGTTCTGGGCAGATTTCTGAACCAAACTTGGAAGTATCAATTTTACAACCTGTTGGCTGGCCCAACCACCACTCTCTTGAATTCAACACCATAGTCCCAAGCACGTGTTTACCAACCAACAATCAGTAGACTAAGTCGAATAGCGAATAACGTTGCCATGGCGTATTACGGAGTTCAACAAGGCCGAATCTGTCCGATGCCCGCGCGAGCTGACAAAAGTCACAGGTTCTTAACGACAATGTTCTTAGCCGACTCTGCCGGTCCACCGATGCGGATCAACATCACTGTTGCTGATTGACAATCATAACATGAAGCTTGGAACATTTTTCCGAAGACAACATGTGGGTCGAAGAGACAGTATGCCGTCATGAAGGTGTCATGGGTCATAATACGAAGAGGGTAGGGCTTGAATAAGTGACAATGCATACGTAAAATAGCTGGATATCTCTCTCCTTGAAGATTTAATCATCACATTGATGACCTGTGTTGTTAATTTTGGTAAGACTTGTCCGAATTATTGCATGGACTATAGAGCCATGTTTATTGCATTTCAACCAGGTTTAGCGACAATTGCCTGTGGAATCCTTGCCGCTTCAGTCTCCAGCCTGGCCACGGCCACGACGCTCAGCCTCCGTGCTGGCACCGTTGTCGGGTCTGTCGTGGGGGATATTGAGTACTATCGCGGGATACCGTTCGCGGCAGCTCCCACTGGGTCTCTGCGTGTGAAATCACCAGTTCGTCTACAGTCGTTTGGCACCGTGCAAGCCACAGGTGTCGGCCCTTCAGTGAGTCAATCCTTCTACAAATGGATCCATCCATATGTCCAAGCTCATTTCATTCTTGAGGAGAATTCTTTTTTTCTCGCTTCAACAATTCGGGACATTCTGAACGTGCATTGTAGTGTCCCCAAATGACGAACGTGGAGTCGACTGCCCTGTTAGAAGAGACACTGTCCATACCTCGACTCTGGAGCAGGTGAGCGATTTAGTCGACACGTATCCCTATGGCAACGGATCTATCGGGAGTCCCTTCGGGTCAGGAACAAGCGCCGAGGAGTCTCCTGAGTACAAGCGGCATGCAGCGATTGTCGGCGACACGGCGTTCACACTGCTGCGACGCATGTTTCTATCATGGGTGCCTTCGACCATGGCTGCTTGGTCTTAACTCGCTACGTACGACCGCGGCCTGCCGATCGTGGGTACTTTCCACACGGACGATCTGCCGCGCATATTCTACGGCACGGACGACGTCAGCGTCTCGATTCAGAGCCGCTATATCGCGTTCGTGGACGCTTTGGACCCAAACCGGGGCTTGGCAGCTGCGCCTTCTGGGTACCGGACATTTTGGCCATCGTGGCACGAGGCCCAAGATCTCCTTGAGTTTGGTGCGAACTCGACGGGGACTCTCTCGGACGACTTCAGGAATATTAGCTATCAATACCTGAAGAGGAATGTGGCGTGGTTTCGGGTGTGAAGCAGCTGTGCGACTGCTGAACAAGATAGATGATACCTAAGTACATTAGCTAAGAATGACGGCGGTAAAACTGCCACAATACCCAGGTAGCTATATAACCCAGTGGCTTCTTCTGTCCACACAAACTGTTGGCTTACACAGCCACTTAGGCATCCCTACAATTTGTGAGATTAACTGAAAGAACATCAGGATAGCCCCTAATACCTAGATAAAGGGTAGCTTGGAAGACCATCTATATGTAGCTAAGTGGTTTCTCCAGAAGCCTAGTATCGCACTTGCAATGCAGCATATGACCCAACTGCTCTACATTCTGGAAATATGGCTACATATTGTGATCGAATTAGGGCTATTCGTTTGCGTTTTGATGATTTACGGATTAGACGAGCACGATTCACGTTGCAAATCCCTCCACCGCCTTCTCTTTTCTCTTCTCTTTGCGTTGTCTTTTCTTTCTAAACCCCCCTTCAGCCGTGTCGCAGGTTGCCCCAACTACGCATCGCCGGGGTAACCATAAACGACAAAATCATAACAGAAGGGCTGGCGGCATGCCGCGACCACCGCTAGCTGCGACCCTCCAGCGCATTGAAAGCCTCGATTCGCGGACAGATTTACTGTACTAGACCAATATATATATGTGTATATTCAATATATAGCATAGTTTCTGAGCTCTACCCCACTAACGTTGGAGCTCTCTGCTGGAGCACACCTAGGTAGCTCTACGTCGTGGGCGTGACAACCCAAAAGTCCATGCGCTGCACAAACCTGACGCTCTTCTGGTTGCTCTAGGTACCTAGAGATTAGGCTAATGAAATGTCACTGGTATATAGTATCAGATACTGAGACTGAGATCTTGCGCGACTGCCTTGAAATCCGTTTCAATTCACGAACGCTTTTGTTGCGCTCTCGCACCATTCAAAAGAATTCACTCGCTCTGCCAGAACCGCCCTCCTCTTCACCTCTGACCGCCAAGACTAAATCTCCCCTCTGTCCCGGATGCCACCTACCTAGGTACCATCACACTGCGTATACCGGCCTGCAGCAGCATCGTCAAGGGTGACAGACTCGAAGAAGGCCATCCACAAATACGTATCAGCGCCACAAGAGATGTCCCGCAAAATTGGCTGCATCAGCCATTCTAGAATGGTCGGGGTATATTGCCACATGTTTGTGTTGTAGGTCCCAGGGTTGCCGGCGACAAAAATCGTCCTGGACAGGTAGCTTGGACTGACGGCGCACGAACTCGGATGCGAGAAACCAGACGCCCACCTTGGACTGGGCGCAAAGCTGGATGTATTTCTTGACACAATTCTGGTCCTCGAGCCATTCTTTGGTTATACCGGTTTGAGGCGCGCCCGTCTCGACAAGGAGCGATGCTGGCCATACAACTCGCATGCCACCCGCGGGCGAGTGCTCTGCCGTTCGAGAGATGATGGGGAGCAGGCATTTAGTCAGGATAAAACTCCCAAGTGTGTTAATGGTTATGTGATATTCGAGACCCTGGCGTCCTGTAGGGGCGTTCTTGCGGCCTCCGGTGCCAGCATTATTAAAGAGAACATCAAACCTACCCGGTGCGCCCTCGCGGTCGAGGAATTCCAGAGCGGCTGACTTCACCGTTTCAAAGTCCATAAGATCCATTGGTATGAAGTGAAGACTGCCCCGTTGGCTCTCATCACCCCGATCTGCGAAGGAAGCCTTGATGCTGGCGATGGCCTGACCTGCACGCTCCTTCGACCGCGTGAGTATGTAGACTTTGCCCCCAGCGCCATAAAGAATACGTGAGAGTACACGTCCCAAGCCAGATGATCCGCCTGTCACAATAAAGACCTTTCCAAGCTGGCTGGGCAAGTTGGACTCATTGATTGGGCCACGCGGAGGGAACAGCTGTGTCCAGAGGATGGAGTAAGATACAGACATGTTAAGCGGCGATTGGCGAGATTTGTCGGTCAGGGAAATGAAACCGGCAATGAGCAAAGAGAAGAGTTTTTGGATTTGTTGGAAAGATGCTGTTCTCCCGGAGCCAAGGGTACGGACAACACAGAGATGAAAGAGCTTCAAGGTTGAGGGCCAGAAGAGAGTCGTGCTGTACGTTGGTGGCTAGGCACATAAGTATCTAACCCCCCCCCCCCAACATCTTCTGTGAAGACCTGGACAGTCGTGATGCAGGAGGGATGCTCATCGCATCATCAGAGTTATGGTTACCGGTAGGTATTGTCTGAACCTTACATCCCGCCCAGCTACTGTGACCACCCTAACTGCCTAGGCACGGTGTTCTCAGGTACTGAAGTCCGTGCATCTGCAATCGCATACGGAGCACACACAGGGTGCCGCTCTGATCATAAATAGCTGCAGCCCAAGGGTGTCGATGTGGGTCGTTTGGAAAACTGTGTACAGTAATGCAGTCGTTGGTGCTAATGCAGGAATACCGGTAGTGTTGCACGAAAAGATTGCAATGAAACTGTTGGTTCGTAGCCTGCTCCATGCTGATCCACTTAAATCCGTGGGCCTCGCTGACAGTGTTGCAGTGGTGTCGGTAGGTATCGGATACACGTACTTGACTGTGCCTACGGTCACAGGTGTCACAGATGTCTACCGTTTATCTACATCCCGTTAGTGGAATCTCAGTTCAGACACATGCATGCACAGTAACCGAGATGGACCAGCAATTAGTTGCCAGTGCAGTTTGCGTCCGAGTTCCTGATGTGGATGGGCAACCAACGGGCATACATAGTATGAAAACAGATGGCCCGGCTCGAGATGGCGCTGGTGGTAGTTGCCCCACATCAGTACGTCTCTGTGGACGACTACTATGTACACTGTACATCTTGAATGTACTGATGGTACCTGGAGCTTGCATTTAAAAAGCTGTTCTTTAATATACTGAAAGCACCTGTACAAGGGTTTCGTCATCCAGAAACATAATATCTACTATGTAAGTACAGTAAGTGATACCAATACATAACGTACCATCCACCTGTCCAGTGTTTCTTCATTGCCAATCGCGCAACTGCAAAGTTTGACCTTTCAGGTTTATCTCTACCAACTCGTCATTTGCAGACAATACCTAGGCACATGGGGCTTATTGATAGTTAGGATATCCACAAGCACACAACTCACAGGCGACTTTACATATGAGGTAAGCTTTCAGGCCAAAGGTCTTGCAACGCCCCCATTCCTGACCCACACCCACACATCTGCCCCGAAACTTCGCTTATAGATTTCCTAACCAATTCAATTCCAAATACAATGCGAATTATATCATATTGAAGCTGAGAACCAGGGCCTCAATACTTGGTATACAACCCCTTGGCCGTCCTTCGACGGTGCGGAATCTTCGCTCCATTGACTCCACCAGCTTCCGTGGCAAGTCTGGATCTATTGCCTCCAGGGTTTTCAACCCCACTCGCAGCCTCCGCTTGAATCCTGCGATATCTTCCTCATTTACATGCAGAAAGTACGTATCAGGGAGCAATTCCTGCAGCTTCTTCTTGGGAGCCCTCCACATGTGCTCTATGGGGTTCAGATCTGGACTGTTACGTGGCAAGCCAATTTTCGTCGAAAGATAAAAGCAGTCAGCAACACATCCTGGACATTTTGAATGCTGCTAACTTGCGAGCTTTGTGTGTTAAGTGTTGTGTGTTAAAGCAGTTGAAGGCTGCCGAGGTCAAGCAAAAGCTTTCACTGCAAGTGAGGCAATGGGATGGCTTGGAATACCCAGGTAGTTGAGGGTGGCCAGTGGGCCAGAAATGAGGACCCAGGTCAGATACATGGTGATGATGTTGTAGACATTGTCAGTAGTGTTGCAGTGCGGCTCTTTTGGGTATTTGGCGCTTAGCCGCTTTGGCTTAGGACAATGCCACGCAGATGTGACGCGTCGAGGTGTTCATGGCGGTATATGTGGCCATACTTACCTAGGTATCTATTTATCTCTGAGCATGCGGTACAGGCAAATGAGGCACTTTGGTAATTGATCTTCAGGATTTTCCCAAGTCAGAAGATACTCAGCCGTGCGGCCCATATGATGTCAAAGCCGTGTCACTTGTATCATTGGATTATCACAGCATGTTTGTTGTTTTCCAACAAGATCGCAAATGAGCTCCCCACAACAAACCTGATTTCTCGCCGAAGGTTCCGATCTTGTCAAGTCCATATCTTTGTGCATAGTGTGTGGTCCTCTCCCAGCTGGGTCATGATCGCCGAATGGAGGTCCCACTTAAGATACGTGTTGTTGACATTATAGCGTTGCAATGCGGCTCCTTGGGTGTTTGGGGCTCTGGCGTAGCAGTTGCTCTCAACTATTCGTGCCAGAGGAAGTGCCTGGGTGGGTTGCATTACTTTTGCGTCATCATGATCAACGCACCACACTAGCAGCGTTGACGTAGGCTACATTCCAGCCTACCTAGGTACTTATAAGGTCTCTGAGTGCAACTTCTTCTCGTAAACCCTTCTCTGCACTTGTCGACCTATTTCCAGCAATTTGCGACAGTTGAATCCAGCGTGAATCTATTGGGTTCAGACACAAATCAGTCACGAACAGTGAGTTTGTCGGCTCTCGATGCTGCCCCAATACGTATGAGGATTTCCATCTTACAGTATTATCCCGCAGACAACAGGCCTACCTATACCAACAATGTCGAGCCGAACCGAGAAGACAAGCCGGGTCGAGACAGGCGACGCAGCAGAGCATCCCCAGCAGCGGAGCAGCAAGGTTCCTGGCTTTATAGACAAGATCCTTCCCAGTGCATTGGACTCTAAACTGGACAAGACGCAACAATCTACGGGGAAAGGGAATGCTGGGACCAAGGGAGCTACTGGCAGCGTTGAAGATGTGGCCGGCGGCGGTGCGGATGTAAAACCCGGGCAGTGAGCAGCGTGTCTGTATGTATACAAATCCTTCGAGGCCATGAAATACAGATGTGGCCCTGGTCGGCCCTGGTACCATTACCTTCATATGTTGTGACCATTGCGCTGAGGCGAACTAGTAGGCACCCACGTAGACTCCCTTTTCTCGAGTGCGGTCAAGCATTCGCATCCTTCCCTGTGCTTCGCTATGCTCGCCTCGCGAAAAAGTGGTCGTCTTACAAGGTTGAGACAGAAAGAACAGAGGCTTATTGGGCTGATCCTGCGGTGGTAAAGAGTGCGCATATACAACGTCAAGATTGCGCAGGAAGAGTGAGCAAAAAGACAGTCGTATCGACGCAAATTGAGCCCGACGTGGATCGAACCCAGAATCTTGAGTGATGGTTGTCGAAAGGAACGTTGGTGCACCCAATGCCCAGGTGTCCAATGTGCGATGGGAAAGAGAAGGTGTGAACCGCGGAGCTGAGGCAACGAAGCAGGGGTTGATGTGGTTTACGCCAAGGCTATGTCAAGAAAATCGGAATCAAGATTTAAGGGTGTTGATAATATACTCCGAAAGTTATATAACCTTCAAACTCTTGACCCAGTCGTCCCAATCCTCTTCCTCAAACGCTTCGCTGTTCATGTATCCATGTACAAATCCGTACCCTAGATACTCGAAGCAACCACGGTCATTCGGACGAAGAAAGTAGACCCAACGGCCACCCAAGAGAACGACAGGAATGTCTCCCTTCTGTGCGGCGTCGGGCGCGAGTGCCACGTGCCCATCATCAGTCATCCGTAACCTCCTGGATCGCAAATTGATGGACTCCCAAGTAATAAAGGCATTGGCTGACCTGGACACATTGAGGTAGGGTGGGTAGGTACCAGGCGGCCGACAGGATTTCGATTCCTGTGCTTATCGGGTTCTTTCCCTACCCTATGTCCGCCGTTCAAAGAAATTATTTTAAGAAGTTTAAAGTTATAGACCTATAGAACCAAGGTCGCTGGTCTCAACAGTACTTTTTTCAAATTCTTTTTTTCTAAGTTAAGCAAAATAATAGAAAGTAAATTTAGCTTTAACCCTAACCCTGAGAGTTTTAATTTTTCTAAAGATAATGCTTTTTATAATAAATTACTTACTAAGAAAAATTAAAAGAATGTCTTTTATTTAAAAGATAGTATACTTAATAGAAAATTATGTTTTTTCTTAGTAACTTAATTAAGTTTAGAAGATAACTTAAGATATATAGCGACAAGCACAGGGAATTAATCTGATAAGCACAGTCATTGAATCTGTGTCGCAGAACACCCGGCACTCTAAATACTCAACACTGCTCGCAGAAGCTGTTGCAAAAACCTTGGAACCTAGGTATTACATAGCCTGTGAGATGGCAGCAACACTCCATCAGAAATATAAAGCGAGCCTTGTGTATGATCATCAGCTGACACTCCTTATATACTATTCTTGAAATCCAGGCGATAGAAATACAATAGGAGATACCCTAACTTGTGCTGTAATGTACATTGTAGCCAAGTACCTACTTAGGTACGCGGAATCGGCAAAAACATTCATGTGAATCAAGCTTTAGGTCTGCCTGTTCGTAAAACTCTGACAATAAACCATGGCAAATTTCTTTGCTTAAGTCATACAGCATTTCAGGTCTTTGGTCAGAGCAAGGGGACCAAGATTGGGATGACATATGGGTAAGTACATGCTTCTAAGTACTTGGGTAATTGTTAGGCAGGGTCAGGTTGGAGGCTGGGCCATGTGAGCGAGCTAACGGCCGACGGCCTTTAATACCCCCGGTTTGAGGTCTCCGACGTCGTAGTTCTTCCTAAAAAAGAAGAGTGCACCAGTATCTTATCTATGAACCCCTCCTTTTTTTGCTACAGTGCCTGCGAGTAGTCAGCGGCGGCTCCCCACTGGTGTGGCAGCCAGCGGGTATCCATTACCCACTCACGCACGATATTCCATTCCCGAGGCGCGGGATGCTGCTTGCTGTAGGTTGTAATGCACATCCAGTCCTGATGTTACTGACCAGCGCCTGAGTCGTTATCAGGGTCCGACTATGACTCTCCGTGACCTGTGTATCGTGATGCAGAAGACCGTGGTCCGCCCGTTTTGGCATCGGCTTCCTCGATAAAACTAGGAGGGGCCAACCCGGACATTGAGATTGGGAGCATTGATTGTCCCCATTCTGTATATCACCTTGATACATGTGCAATATTTGATTCTCTCTTCTTTTCCTCCAAGACGCCACGCTGCACCTTCGGTGCTTGGACTGCTCGTTTTTTATGTCCTTGAAACGAAAGCCATCGGAATGAGAGCACCCGAGATCGTGGCTATATTTTCATGTTTGGTAGCGACTTTGGCAGTTGCTATCAGTCTGTTCACTCGCCTCCGTATCCTCCGTCAGCCTCTGGCTCTGGGCGACTGTATGCATTGGTTTCTGCTTCTCTGTTTAGGGAGTGCTGACGAGTCCAACATGGCTAGCTGACGTTCGACTTCCTCATAGACCTGAACAGCCTGGCGCTCGCCTCCGTGTGGACGTATGTCGGTCTTCTCTTTCCATGTACGTCACATCCGAGTTTTTCTGGAAGCTGGACGGGATTCCTCTTACACAAGGCGCAGATGATGATGCGGTGGAGACCTATTTCAGCACCGATGCTGGCAGCGCGCAACCGGGCACCGCCGGGGCTTTCACGACTGGGGCCTTCTCAAGTGTAAGTCTATGCGGCCAGAGTTTCGCAATCGGCAGCCTTGTCGTCGCTGTACTGACCACCTTTTTTCGGCACAACGCAGGATCAGATAGCAGTGAGCGTCGCTTGTGGGGTCGCTGTCTTCTTGGCGAAGATGTCGATGCTGATGCTATATCTCTGGCTCTCGCCGGACAAGTGGCACCGGTACACCGTGTTTGGGCTCATGACGTTCATTTGCTGCTATATGATTATTGCGGGCGTCTTTGAGATTGTTACCCCGTCTTCCAAGACATTGCAACAGGCTAGGCTGTTCACCAATGTCTTTTATGGTGCTGGGAACGCCTTTATGGATGTGTGCATGGTGCTGGTGCCCATCCGGGTTGTTGTCCCCCTGAACATGAGCTGGAAGAAGAGGATGGCGGTTCTGGTGCTGTTCCTGGGTGGAGCATTGTAAGTGCCTTGGATGTTTACTTGACGATTCACAGAGGAAAGTCTGACAAAGTGTGCCCCGTCCAGAGTTTGCGCCTTCGCTATCATGCGTACGTTGTTAGCTGCCAAGATGTCGATAACCCCAACGCCGTCTGGGCTTTCCCTTTTCCAGATACTCAGCACCGCCGAGGCAACTGGCAGTATCGTCGTCACATCGATACCGATTATGACGAGCTTCTTCACGCACTTCATTCCAAGCGTCTACAAGGGTTATCGAGCGCGTCGGCAAGGACCTGAAAAGGAAGACGAGCTCCGCCTTCAGATGTCCACTGTTGTTGAACCACCTTCCCCTTCGACAGTGGGAGGAAGCAGAATGGGGAAGACCATGCCCGACGAAATCTATAGACGTGAAGGTTGAGCATAAGCAGATGATGAAATGAAGGCTTCAGAGCAAGGTGAATGGCCCAGTGAGAAATTTGATGCAGCAAGAAGGAAGATTTTGCAGGATATTGAAATGCATCGGCAAGAGGTTAAAGAACCCTCGCCAGGGGCCGAAACACTGCTGAGACTTGGAACAGATACGTAGCATCGAAGGAGAGAGACCTTGGAACTTGACATTTTCTAGGTACTTCAATCAAACCATCTCCTGCATAAGTTCTTCCATTCAATGAGAACGGCGAAAGTTGCAGAGAATCATTGTGCATTGGGTTCCTAATGATATTTCCTCCCTTTCATTATCGACACGACGGGTCCTGTATTTTTTGTTTCAACGCATGACCCAACGATCAAATGCGGCGACTCCTGAGCTTTGCCGCCAGATGCGATCTCTTCACCAAAGCGAACTCTGACGTCCTTCACCACTTGAAAACGGTTAGTATCAGGCATCGTACCGCCCATCGGCGGGAGGCCAAAGCGGCGTCCTTGTCTGGTGAGTGTAGTCGTATTCATCATCAGGGCCGGCGCCCTTCGCCGCAAGTCTAGGGTCGTCTTGAGGATCGCTGCCACGCACATCAGTGTCGCGGAAAAAAGCAGCACCACAAGCCACATGTGCTCACAGACGATGATAGTCTGTGTGACAGACGTAGTCGCAATAGTCTCACCCAGAACGAGGTTTGTGTCGATGTCAAATACCTCATCGTTGCTGCTAAAGCCGCGGTACACGTCGAGGCTAGCATGACCAGAGTAGATCGGTTGAGCGGACATGAATGCCAGCCACACAGTGTTGATGAGCTCTCCGAGTCGGATGGCAAATATATCCCGAGGAATTGTGTGTATGGTGGGGATGTTGAACATTTGGGACAGCCCTGAAGTATGGTTGGTGAGAAAGGCCTGGGAAATACCAAGTTCACCGAATTCCTCAGCCTCGAAACTCTTTGGAATGGCGCCAAACTTGGTCCAGAAATGGACCTGCCAAGGCCTAGGCCCTTTCGGGTCATTCCTATCCATCATAGTGAAATTGTCATAGAGCGGTCTGCTCTGTGCGGGCCGCATTTGTTGCACTGCGCACGATAGACCTTGACATGCAATCTGAGCCTCCACGTTGACACTGAGCATTGAGCATCTGGCGTATGTGGCGCTTGAATTGACTTCGTATCCATAAAATTGCACGATCCGTGCTGAAATTCCTGTTCCAGACCCATTGTGTGCGCATGAAAGCCAAGCAGCGCAATCTGTAAGAGTTATACCAAATGCCCCCCCCCCCTCCAGGGCGTCGGCCCGCTAGAACAGTCGCCAGTGTGACCAACCGGGTCACCAAATGTTCCATTGAGTACGAGATCCACGAAGTCCTCTTCCTCGGAAACGCTTTCAAGGAACGGACAATTCAATTGTATGTACCCGGTGTCTATGGCAAATGTCGTATTGGCGGTCTCAGATATGTTGCTGAAGGCGATACCGAGCAAAGAAGAGCATGTAAGTCTGGAGGTATGGGTTGGAACAAGCGTCCATTGATTGCTCGGAGCTGATAAGTTGTACTTTGGGAGCAAGTCGAGCCTGGGGATTCTGACGGCTCCCCATGCGTCCATCGGGGACTGCATACTCGATACGCTTTGGTAAAGAGAGGATAAAGCCAATGCATACATTGGAGCCTTTATGATGCCGTCATCGCCAAACAGGGATTTGTCGTAAAGTGTATCCCAGCTATAACAGAGCAAAGAACCGTTGGTTGATGTATTGCGATGCTCGGTTGATATTATGCGGAAGGATGCCTGACCACCGACTGGGGACCATGCCCAGACGAGGATTAGAAGCGCCCCCAAAAAGCTTCCAAGGTTAGCACGCTCGCAAAGTGAAGAGATTGATCACTGCACTGGTTATCGAGGTGCTTCCGAAGAGCAAGTCCAGGACTCCGACTCGTTCGCCTTTTTCAAGCTGTGAATACGCGATGCTGGTGATTGTCCTGCCGACGACAAAGGTGAACATGATAGGAAAGATTGTTGGTCCCTGGTATTGATATGTCAACTCTGGGGTTATACCAGCAAATTTCAGACGTTGTGGGAGCGCTACTTACGACTTTGGCGATGCGCAACAAGAGCTCACTTGTGTGTTCGCTAGCCAAACGACTGTCGTGATTGAGTACCGCGAAGGCATATACGAAGAGTGGGATGACCAGGAGAATTGAGAAAATGTTGAGGAAAACCTCGAATGGCCGGTGCCAGCCGTTCTGCAAGACTTGAGATTCCGCAGGCCAAAGTTCCATTTCGTCTTCCGTGCGCACTGCTGCTCCTGGTGTGGATCCGCGATGTCCTGCCGTGACTTGTGATGGTGGGTTGTCCAAGCCTCCAGCTTGGCCTAACTCCTCATCAATCAGCATTTCCCTGGAGCCGGGCATTCGTCCGGGCAGGAGGAACGGCGAGCCGATCTCAGCCATGGGAGCATGCCAAGCCGTTCCGTCAGGTCCTTCCAAGTCTGAGAGGAAAATGTCTCTGTCTTCATTGATGATTTGTGGCGGCGGATGAGTTGGCCTACTGTGGCTTTCGCCTTCTGAAGCAGATGTACCGGGGCTTGGACTCCCAGGGGGATTGTACCTTGCAGAAGAATGCGCAGACATTGCAGCGTAAATCAGAAAGTTACAGTCGACTTGTAAAAATATCCACTGACTTCCATTGAACTAAGAAAGCAGTGGGGAATGAAAAGCTTTAAATGGTCTGGCCCCTGTTGCACAAACAGACTCTTTTCTGGGCGATGTTCAGCTGCATTGGGAAAGATCATGAAAGGAGGGCGCAGTGAAGTCTGGTCTGCAGCAAAAGCATCTGTGGTGAAGACACCCTGAGGTAAGCTGAAATTTTTGCTGAAGCTGTGGAACAATTCTGAGACGAAAATGCCTTGAAGCTGTATAATTGTGGCTCCAGCTGCAGATGCTGATTTCGCCTCACATGATGGCTTGCAGAATGAGACATCCTATATTTGGAGTCCACAGTTTGTACTGTGTCATTCAGGCTGTTCCGTGCCGGTCGCTTTAGCCTGATACAAGTTCAGCTTTGCTTGAAAACCTTGGTAGTGCAGCAACCTTTCATTGTAAGAGAGCACTGTCAACAATCTGAACATGCCTTGAAGCAAATCTGCTATCAAAGAGTTTTGATGGCTTTCTTGTATACATAACCTAGCAGGGGGCAGTCATGCATGACTTAGCTGCACGTAGCCTTTCTCCTCATCAAGCTGCATGGTACAGAGCTGACATGGCGTCATAGTGAGTACGAATTGGGGGCCGGGGAAAACAACTTTGGAAGACATTCAAGCTTGCTTCCACATCGCCAGTCTCCTCTCACCACGGACAGAGTATGATGTTGGTTGCTTGTATTCCAAGGTTCTGTTTTGGGTGTCCATCATCCACGAAGATATTTTTATCACAACGCACAATCGATTCACAATGTCAAGCATTTCAACCACGGAGACGAAAGTCAAGGATGAGATCACGGCTGACAGTCCACCACCAGCCACTGCAACCTCCTCTGACCACGGAGTCGAAGCCAGAAATAAGCTTACCTTTGCATTTGGCCCAGATCAGTCATACTTTCTCGTCACAGCAGAGAAGTGGTACTACCATGGAGATCTGTCAACCGTCCAGGTTTTGGACGAACTCTCTCCAAGAAATATTACAACAGCAACTCTGACATCGCTTGGTGATGGCCTCGCCGTAGCCTGGAAGCCCAGCGGCGTCGGCCACGTATACTATTGGAAGGAAACAGGACGTCCGATACCTGTGCGACAGGCCAAGAAGTGGGTCAAATCCCAGGAACAGCTTCAGGACCTATACGCTCGCCTTGAAGGGGTTAAATGTGACAAACTTGGGCCCGACATCGGAATCACATGGGGAGAAGGCAATGCGTGGTGGGTTGGATGGGGGAGAGGCCAGTGGTTTGCAAACGACCTACCGGCAGCACTTCTAAGCAAGATTCAAGAAAAAGAACAGCAAGATGTCAAACCAAGGCATGTTGCGCTGGGCGCGTTGAATTCATGGGTCGTTCTGTGGACTGACGGTGGCTTCACGTTCAATCTCACGGGATATAGCAGACTTCAAAACGTCCTGGAAGAGACAACAAAAGGGGGTATCGAGTACATTGCTTTGGACCCACGTTGGAATCAAGGCTACTTCACAGTCTTGAAGGGAGGCGCCGTTTCTTACTCGGTCGATTTAGCGATGGAGGCGAGCGACGGCGTGTTTGACCACGTCTGCGCATATCAGCAGCGACGGGCTTGGAGGGAAAAACGAAGCTATTCGCAGCGGCGCTGGGGATCAGGGTACAAAGCTTACTCTGTCGAAATCACGCCCGAGACGGATTGGGTGTCGGTCAAAGCCAGTAAGCAAGGGCCACTTCTGAACAACTCAGGCTCAAGTATGTTCTCAGTACCGTGGAGCATTCAAATCAACGGGCAAGAAATTAGCCCGACTGCTGCTACTTCTGCAGTCGTCGGTGGGCTTGCAGGTGCTGTCACAAGTTGGACCATGTGGAGGCGGTTCACTGCTCAGCGAATACCTCCTAGTCAACGCAGGTCTTTGGCTGTCATGAGAAAAGGCACCGGGATGTGTGGGAAGAAACTGGGGATTCCGCTGGGATTAGCTATTGGAAGTGCGCTGGCACTTATCCATACCTAGGTAAGGATAGGTACCTAGGTAAACTGCAATGTAATTAGACTTAGGCTTTATATAGTATTTCTAATTTAATATAGGCCACTTAAGCCAATTAAGTCTAAAACAAAAAGCACTTGTAATTTCTATTGTTTACAAGCGCATTCTTTAATACCTAGCTACTAAGCATTTATACAAGTATAGTAAGACTAGAGATTAAGTCCGCAGGCACACGCTTCCAAAAGGCTATAGTAGGCAAGGGTCATTAATTTCTCTAAACATTACATTTACTCTTGAGAATAAACAAACCTTGGAAACTGAACGACTATCAAGTCTCCCTACCTAAGTACCTGCTGTGCAACGTTCCTTAATCTTATTCCTATTGCTTCATAAGCAATTGGACGTTGTTACACATGCCACTGGGGTTGGCGTACGCCGGTCAGCCTTATATCAACGTCGAATCATTACCTGTTCAGGTAGGTATCTACTCAGGATATACCTGAAATCTGCAGGATTGATCGTTTTGATCTTAAATAAGAACCTAGGTAGTTATCTGCTTAATTACTTGGCCTCCTTAAATTTATCACGTTTTGATGCACCTCGATACCTACCTAGGTAGGTACTGTGAATCCGAAGGTGCATCCGAGCATCATGCAAGGTTGCTGATCTGTCACATGCGGATCATATTGAAGAGGACCAAGATGATATTTACAATATTACTGGATGTGGGGTCGTTCCCCAGGTAATCACCGCAAATCATCTTCCGTACGTCTTATCTGATTGTGTGTCGAGCCTGGGGAATTACCATCTAGGTAACTCCTAGCAAGCCCATCAAAGGCATTCAAAACTCTCCGCGTCATTGGGATCTGTCCCTGTAAAGGTAAGGATCTTTGGGTGCGGACAAAGACCAATTGTGCGTGTAGCCGTGGTATTGTCCGGACCAACAGCAGGACCAGTGGCAGCGATCGTCTCGGGCGCCGTCCCGTTCTCAACCCAATCCAAGAGCTCGAAGAACAGCTCAGACCCAGGATCCAAACCAGGGCCGTCGTAGCAATGGCCAATGCCCGGGGCGAGGTAGAGTCTGTAAAAGTCGTCGACGTCTTGCATTTGTTGCACGACGCGCTCGTAGTAATCCACAGTACCATTCGTCGGGATGACCGGGTCCGCCATGCCATGCCAGACTATCATCTTAGTTCCGCTTGTTTTCAGCTGGGTCAGATTCGGATCGTCGGTGCTCATGACGGAGGTGTAGTCTGCGACGGATTTGTTGAAGAGGCCGTAGATCTCGGCCAACTTCAGGCTAAAGGCATCCGAAGAGGGCTTCTGCTGGAGGAACGTGTGGATCCAACCTTGACTGATGGGGAACAAGGACGTCGTGCAGTTTTCAGTCGATGTGCAGGTCGTCGTCAATAAGGTTTCCGCGTCCTCAACCGCACTGAGGGCGGCATCCTTGTGCAGGCCTAATAGTACCGATTCTGAGTCAACACTACCATTATGCTGACACGTGAGGAGCATCGACTCACCATACCACAGCGAAGTACCATCCGCCGTCGTGGGGCCTGTCCAGATTTCCTGTGCGAGATTGGCCATATTCTGCGTGATCGTCACGTTCGCATCGAGATCCGAGCAATCGATTGTTGTACCAATCAGCGCTGATGGGTCGTAATGACATAGGCCTGGGTGAGCTATCACACCGTCTTTCACGCCGTCATTCTCGTCGCACGCGTCGATAGCAGCTTGCGTAAGCGCGTCAAAAACACATACTGGAGGGGAAATGCCTAGGAGTCAAGTTCAGCTTGTGAGATCACGCATGTAGGAACACATATCTGTTACCATAAGTGGAAGCCATAAGATAGCCCCAGGCCTCCTGTATCATGAATTTTGCCCAGTTAATAGCTGGGGCACCTGCCACGATTCCATCGAACTCCTCAGGAATGTTTTGAGCCATGACTATAGTAATGTGATATGTCAGTCCGCGTGTGAACTCCAAGTCTTTGAACTCAGAGTCGAAAATCACATAAGCTGTCAACACGGAAATTACCTACCATGTCCCTGTCTTCCCCCAGTGGAGCACCCATTCCAGTATGAGCGCTTCGGGGACTCGCCGAAGTACAGCTCTGTCGCTTGTTTTCCAAGATAGACGGCCTCTATCAGCGCCCGAGACCCGAAATCCTCAAGAGCAGGCCAGTTCACGCTACCGTTGCTGAGCAGGCCCCAGGCGGGAAAGTCAGAACTGCCTCCTTCGTGGCCTGCATTGGTCGACGCTGTTGAGTATCCCGAGGCCGCGGCGATCACCGTGAGGTTCTCTGAGCCTGCCACCCACCCGCCTCCACCGTACATCAGGAAGCGGCCATGCCAGGACTCGGACCCGAGGGGTAGCCCGACCCATGTAGTGATGGTGTCACCCTGATTTGGATGGGTGTAGTTGATCGTCAGGAGACAGATGTCAACGGTAGAAGAAGGACTGCGGGATGTTGGGGGAAGATTTGTAGCGGGAACCGTTAAACTGTTATGCGCGATCGCCTCAAGGGAGTTGATCTGGACATTTTCCAGAGACAGGGAGGAGAATGTTGCATCGTCACAACTCTGCGTGCTGGCCGCGTACGTAGGCAAGTAGGGAGCAAGTACCAAAGGAATCATCCTTGGAAGCAATTTCAGAAAGTGTTTGGAAGCCATAATTATTTTATCTGAAGAGTTATGTGTGAGGTAGAAATTCTGTGGACGAGTGTTATCTCCTCGATTCGACCACAAGGATGAAAGGAACACATTGTTGCTCCGTTGAGCTGAGAGGGTCGTCACAAGACCCGATGAGCTGCCTCGGTCATGCCCAGGTGGGCAGGCAGCACTTCCAAGGTTTCTCCAAATCAATCATCATTTGTACTGATCAGTTCTCGGCAGTGGAGAAAACTTTATATCTGGACCCAGACGGCTCTACAAATTACCCGAAATGGATCTTGACGATAGATCGTTTCAACTCTTCAGCAATTTATCAAATATCAGCCCCGAAAGCGGGAGAGATGAAGGGGAAGCCCCGTTTATTCCTGAAGGATCAATGAGAAAGCCTCAAGCTTGAGGCAGGTTAGGCAGTTCACCTTACTGCTTACACGGGCAGTCAGCCACGCCGGCCATCGGTGTCTTGAGTCGTGATACCAAGTTTGTTGCGGATCCACGTCGTATTACACCACGGGCAGGATCGTTTGTAGATCCAGTACCTAGTGGGTCCAGTGGGGAGACAACCCTAAAATGCCACAGATTGGTCCGAAATGATTCAACTTAGGTCCAAGCTAAGTCACCTACGTTGTCCTCTTTTTGTGCTTCAATTTTTATGAATTTGAGGGAGTTGCTGAGGGTTTGACCTTTAGGACCCGCTCGATGTTGACACTAGACAAACTTTCAGGGGGGATAGTCGACTCAGATTCAACCACCTTCTGTAATACATCTTGCATTTGATCACTGTACTAAATATAATCGGGATTTGGTCACTGTGTTTCTCTTAAGAGGATCAAGGTAGCAGTGCAAATGGATCCTCTGCTTGGATCCCTCGCTGCTCCTCCTCTTCCCTCCTCCTCCCACCACTTACCTCCGCCATACACAACGGGTCAGCCATCAGATCATCAAGACTACTTGCCGCAAATACTACAATGGCCACCCAAGTATTTGTGGCAATTGCTCTTGGTGAACGTGATCTTTGCCCGTGTGATTTGATGCTTTAGTGCTTTAGTGGCAAGTCTTCGTGGCAGGTGGCCTTAGTAGCCCAGGTGGCCTTGATGGCTCTGGTGGCCTAAGGCTTTGAATATACACAACACATAGACACCACACATAGTACACTAATAAAATACTTGTGGATCAGGAAACAAATCCAGAAACTATTCATAGCTATGATAAGCACAGTGGTCGAGTCCGAGTCGGGGGATATCTATGTACTCAGTAGGTAGTGTAGTTACGGAGCGGCCGCCGATATCATGGGACGGAGTGGCGGATCTGGTCCCGACCGGGCAAGGACGAAGTCGAGGTTCTGTTTGGGGTTGCTCAAGCTGACGTCCTTTAATGGTCGCTAGGTACATCTTACACATTCTGCATATTTTGGGCCGAAATAGTTTGCTCGAGACAACCATTTCAACAGGCGGGTAGGAAGGGATCGAGGATGCTGTCCAGGCAACGGCCGGGAGAGGCGCAATGTAGGTTGCCTCCTGAGGTCTTCCAAGGCACACCGTGCCAGTCCGCAATGACCCGCCCAATCTGTGGCCCATGGAGTAGCCTTGGGGCCATCATCATTGGCGGACTTTGCTACCCGTACCTGTAGTTAACATACAGCTTGCCTGTGCCCAGTGGAGCGTTGGATCCCCTTACGGTGGAAAAGAAAGTACAGTGGATGTACCCTATAAGGCATAACCACTTATGGAATAAATCCCACATAAGGCATAAATATTTCTGTCCCGAGTTGATTTGTATAGTGTTAAGGCATAAAGCATAAGGCATATTAATTTACTAAGATATTTTAAATAAGGTTATATATAAAATGCAATATTTTAGTGCAAAATCCCTTTTTTTTCTTTTTTTTTTCTTAAGTCTTTTAGCCCTAATATTTAAACTTAAATTATAACTAATTAAGGTTAAAGTTAATACTAATTAAAATTAAGGTTAGGTATAATGCATAGGCTATAATATAGCTTTATAAGCCTTTTTAGTGGCTTGTGCGCGGGTTACGTGTGGCCTTTATTAGGCATAAGACTTATATAAGGTATATTGAAACGCCGTCTAGAACGTATGCCTTATGGGGTACATCCACTGTACCTAGGTAGGCTCTATTTCTCAGAGCTTGCTCGTAAATCATCTCCTCTCCTCTCCATTCTACACGCCATCAATTGATTGATATTTGATTTCCAAAGAGCGGATACCAACACCTTGCGCTGGAAATAGCTATTGGAACTGCGTTGGCATTTATCCAAAGGGACAAATTGCGATGCATTTAGACTTGGGTTCTGCGTAGGTTTTCCAATAGAATACGAGCCACTCGAGCCAGTCGAGTCCGAAGCCAAAAAGATTGAACTTTTCCAAGTTCCCGTCGCTTAGAAGTGCGTACTGAGGTACATAGTCACCATCCGTCCGTGCAATTTCAGTAGGAGATTGAGTAGTTGTGATTGTCACCGGGTACACCTGGCGGCGGTCAAAAGTGACAATACCTAGGTAGGATGTGATCAGCAATGGTTTTTGGGATTTGAGATCCTTTCTCCGGGCTCGTTCAGCAAAAGGACCGGACAGGAAGATAGCCTGAGCAGACATGTTGAGAAGTTCCTTTTTTTTTTCCCCTCGTCATTTGAGCGCCTTGATCAAATCAATTTGGGAAATGTTAAGCCAAAGCTTACTGATGGAAAATTTAATACCGTAAAAGGAGAAATTTAAAGCAGAACATGCTTTCAATTACCACACACGTTGTATAACTACGTTGAGATATCTATTGGAAGTTGTTTCAGTTTGCTAAAAGTAACACGCCCTTCCTTAAGCACCGCGAGTAAGCTACCAGAGTCTACAACATCAAGCACGCTGATATTTTCTAAAGGATTGGACTCCAATATTATCAGATCAGCATCGAACCCAGCAAGTACCTGTCCAAGACGATCCCCCATACCCATCATGCGAGCTGGATTGGTAGTAGCACTACGAATAATGCTCAGGTTCGATTGGACTTGAGACCGAATAGTGAACTCGTTGTTCTGAAACGGTTGCATTGAAGCCATCAGATCGGTGCCGAAGCAAATGGTAAGGCCCGCCTTCTCGGCAACCTCCAATGATTTGAGGCCTGATTTCATGACCCGGACGTTCTTCTCCATCAAGTCTTTGGTGATCCATTGGTCGTACGGGGGCTTCATCAATGTGTGGTAAGTGGCCAGTGTCGGTGTGAAGAAGGCCTTTTGCCGAAGTGTAATTTGTCAGTGACCCATAGACTGGACCCCCATCACGGTGGCGAATTCGGATGGAAAGAGGGAAAGAAAAAGAGAGATGGGGAATAAGATAGAGAAAACTCACATCTTTGCTGGCCAGATACTCAGCCGTCTCCTGATCGAGGAAGTTGCCATGCTCAATGCCACGAACGCCGTGCTCGACGGCATGGCGCATGGCGCGATTCGAGTACGCGTGGGCCGTCACATAGGTATCAAAAGATGCAGCAGTCCTGACAATGGCAGAGAGCTCCTCGGGCAGAAATTGAGCGTGAGCCAGGTTATTCAGCCTGCTTGAGACACCACCGCCGGCCATTATCTTGATGAACCCGGCCCCCTTGCGCATCTCGTCCCGGACAGCCGTGATGCATTCGGCCGTCCCGTCACACAGCCTGCTGATGCCTGACTTGTGGCCCGCGCAGCAACGAGTGGTGGGATCGTCGTCTTCATGGGCGGCGCGCTGGTCCCCGTGCCCTCCCGTCTGCGAGAGCGCATGTCCTGCGATGACCAGACGGGGGCCGACGATGAGCCACTCGTCGATGGCATCCTTCAGCGCACCGTCTGCACCCCCGCAGTCCCGGACGGTGGTGAAACCCCTTGCCAGCATTTCCCTCACGACATATGTCGTGCGAAAGTTGTTCATGGACTGTGATATGTTTTTGTACGTGTTCTTGAGCCCTTGCTCGCCGGGCGTCGCCGTGACGTGCACATGGGCGTCGATCAGCCCCGGACAGAGGAAAAGCCCCCGCAGGTCCACTACAACAGCACCGTCGTCTTCGTCTTCGTCATTACTGACCAACGCGTCTGTGTTGACGGACTGAATGAGGCCCTTGGATAAGACAACGGAGGAATCCCGGGTGATCTTTCCTTCCACGGGGTCGACGATGTTGACATTGACGAGTTTGTAAGTGATCTGCTGCGGTGGAAGCCATGGCTTGTCGATATTCACCGGTGGCGGTGCTCGTGCCGCAGTGGTTCGCATCGTGAAAATACAAAAATGGCGTTGGTCTTGTGGTACATTCCTCGCAGATGCAACCGAACCAGTTTGGTGACGTCTCCTGTAGACATCAACTTGGCCTTGTGATTGTTTGTGCAGGTCTCGCCCGAACGACCGAGTCAGACTCGATTTGCATTGTTCGGGTGCGCGTACCCGGTGATCTCAAGAGCTGTCTTGATTGCCTCGGATAAGACCCCAGCTGCGATAGATTTTGCTACTTATTGACGTATCTCCTTCGAAGGCAGATAAGCATCACCCGCCAGATCGATTTGTATATTACATTACCTAGCATACAGTGTCATCAGCAGCCCGGAGGGAAAACTATTTTCAGAGAGCGCTTTCTCCTTCAGACCCGGAAAACCTGGCCCAGCACTGTCCTCGTTACAACGACCTGCGCATAAGACTCCGATAGTGACAGTACGGCCGAAGACGAAGAAGCACATACGTCCGCGAATGACGGCCGATTCCATGCAAAATGGAAAAAGCAACCATGTCGAAGGAAACCCCTGCGTCGGCCAGCGAAAGCGCGAGCGACTTTGGAGTCGTTGAGTCAGATCCGGTTGCCGAGAAGGCGGTTCTTCGAAAGATTGACCGCGTTGTGCTTCCCTTGATGTGTCTGGTGTACTTCTTTCAGTATCTCGACAAGCAGGCCGTTGGTTACGCCGCGGTGTTCGACCTGGCCGACGACCTCAAGATGAACAGCGACGAATACTCCTGGGCCGTGAGCATATTCTATCTAGGGCAGCTTACTTCTGAGTACATTTTCATCTATTTGATGAGTCGCTTTCCCATATCCAGACTTGTTGGGTACATGATGTAAGTCACAGCTCCGGCCCTCTCGACCCATCAATTATGTGACCCAGCGGCCCCTCTCGAAGGAACCCAATGAAACAAAAAGTGCCGTGGCAGATCGAACAATGTTGACATAGGGAACAAGCATCATCTGGGGCGTCGTCGCTGGCTGTCTTGCGGCACCTCAAAATTTCGGCGGATTTGCTGCTGTCCGTTTCATTCTTGGAGCGTGCGAGGGCGCGGTCTCTCCAGCCTTCGTAATAATCACAGCGCAGTGGTACAAGAAATCGGAGCACCCCATGCGGATAGCGTATGTTTTCCTAGGCCCCCCGCTCCTCGGAGTGTTCAAATACTTACAGAATCTGTTGGACAGGGCTTGGGTCAGCTGCAATGGAGGTGCGTCGATTGTTGGCGCGCTCATCATGTACGGTGTTGGACTGGCACAAAACGTTGCCATTACCAACTGGAGGGTCATGTTCCTCATATGCGGAGGTGCCACGGCAGCCTGCGGCATTCTCTTCGTTCTCCTCATGCCTCAGGGTCCCGAGACTGCGTGGTTCCTCACGGAAGCCGAACGCAAAATTGCCTGCCAGCGCCTTCTAGATGATGGAGGTGTCGCCACAGAGGATAAGCCCAAGTTTCAAAGACCACAGCTTATGGAGGCTCTTCTGGATCCATTCTGCTGGGCTGCCGTTCTCGTCGGCTTCTTGGGCACGTTTGCATCACCGGTGCTCAAATTCGCATCCCTCGTCATCAGCGGCTTCGGATGGTCTCCATTCAACACAATGCTTGTTGGTCTACCGTCAGGCTTCTTGCAAATTCTCTTCATCTGGATTACAGTCATCGGAATCCGTGTTACCAAAGTCCCACGCTGCTACTGGGGCGTAGGACTCACTGTGCTTCCCCTTATCGGCAATATCGGTATCTATGCCATCCCTTCGAGCAATAAATGGGGTGTTGTTGCCTTTACCTGGTTGGCGACCGTCATCTCTCCTGTGATGGTTGTCAGTCTCAGTT
This sequence comes from Dendrostoma leiphaemia, assembly GCA_026120015.1. Classification (NCBI taxonomy): domain Eukaryota; kingdom Fungi; phylum Ascomycota; class Sordariomycetes; order Diaporthales; family Erythrogloeaceae; genus Dendrostoma; species Dendrostoma leiphaemia. Next base: position 80,572 of record JALRMF010000128.1, on the reverse strand, counting down.
TGATGGCCTCCAACATCAAGGGGACAACCAAGAAATCAGTCGTCAGCAACGCCTATTTCATTGCGTATGGTGCCGCAGCAGTCGCCGCACCTCAGCTCTGGCAGACGGCCGACGCCCCCCGGTATAGGAAGGGCCTCACGGCGGACGTGATATGTCTCGCATGCACTATAGGAGTGTTCCTAGGCTACCGACTCTTCGTGCTGCGCGAGAATCGGCACAGAGACGCATTAGAGGCCAGCGGTGATACCACGGAGTCGGCAATGAACAACGAGGTGGTAGATAAAACAGACAGACAAGATGCGGCACTACGATATGTTAGTTGAGAGTGACCTCTGGCGAACTGGGTATAGGCGCAGCTGAATCGCAAGGTCCGCGCTTGTTTGTATATGTTGCTCGACAGCGGGTACCATGTTTTGATTGACAATTGGAGTTGGCATCTTTTGGGGGTGTGTCTGCCTGCAATTTTGTTCTTCTGATATCTTCCAATATTGCGACAACCTTTCATCTATACCTCTGATGACATTGACTTTTGAGACCATGTGTCAGTGCAAGAGGTGTCCGACCTTTAGACTCGCCGATGTGTATGTGTCCTTCCAGGGGCGCCCACCCATTCAGGCCCCAGAATCATAGGAAACTATATTGGCCAAATGCCGGTATTTCCAGCGCTCCTGTGAGGTCCCTATCAAAGATATTGACACCTGGATGATCCAACATCCACAAAGGTGCAAGTTCAGACATAGTAGGACCGACTGTTCCATCGTCAACTAAAGTTGGTGAGCTGGCAGCACCATTGGCCGTGTTGAACTGGCACGTCAGGAAGGTGTTAGCATATCTTCACTCGTAGGTCTCCATCATGGGACGCCAGTCTCTCACCATATTGTCTATAATCCCAGTAGACATCACTGCGCCTCCTCCCAGCCCGTGGTGAGATTGGGCCTTCCACGCCTTCCAAGCATGTCTTCCCCGTTCGATCTTCGCATCCTCATCCATCGCGATACCTTCACCAGGCACTGTCAAGTTTCTCTTGTCTCTCTTCAAAACATGCAAAATATCTCTCAAAGAACAAGCGGCAAGCTCACTACCTCTGGCGAGGTCCAAAAGGATCAGAACGCCTTTAGAAATTGGCTCCTTCGTCATGTTGGGCGGTATCCAAGCCAGGCTGTCTCCAAGCAACAAGACATACAGAGCAGCGGTACAGTAGAGAGAATCATGAAAAGAGAAGCGACAGAGCAAAGACCTGGACCTGAGCGAAAACATGGTACGTATTGTAGCGCCAGCCGAGTCGATACAGCTCCGGGCCTGTTGTCGCACGAATCGGGTCGCTTCATCATTAAGCATCCGGGAATGGCCCACCGCAGCCGCATAATTCAGACAGGAACGCGTCAGTAGTATGGCAGCTTGCTCGTACGCCATGGATATATGTGCAACCGGGCGAGAGGTTACATCTCCAGAATGCATCCTCAGACACTCTGGCAGGTTTCTTCGAGACTCTTCAAGCTCGTTTTGGAGTTGCCGGAACACCCTCGGGTGCATGACTGTGCCCTCCGCGGATACGGGCTTGCAGTAGACGGTCACGACGATCTTTCCTAGCAAACGGCAGAGATTTACCATGGCGACGAGGCCGTCCACGCCCGATGATGCCCTTCCGGCCAAGTCCTTCCATTCTGGCATGTCGACCGGAAGAGGAGCGTCAATCTCTGCATCGTTGATTGCCAGTGGACGACCCATCTCCACCGAGAAGATGCGTTCGGCAACGTAGACTGACCACCAGAGCCTGTTCCGAAGCTCGCGAACGTGCGGATGCAACAAATCTCCCCCAAAGGATCGATGCATGCCCATATTAACCGCCATCCTGAGAGCTAAGCCGATGAGATTGTACCCGGCGTCCCTGCTCTTGGTGCTGGGGAGAAAGATGCCCTGCAATACACAAACTTGCACACTTGTCATGGATGAAGCGACTATAACATCAGGAAGTAATCTTCGTGAGATCTCATAGAATTGCCATCCCGGAGACTGCGATGGCGTTGGTATCGTAAGGTGAGAGAAGTCGAAAACTCGAGTGTCGCACGCAGCACCCACCGGAGTGGACAATGGGGACTGATATTCCGAATGGTCTCGACTAGCTTCCGTCCCACTTGTCTCGACTTCAGCAAACTGGCTGCCAATGGCAAAAACCATAAACATAAGACAGATAAATTCGCTGGACCGCTTGGAATCGGATGCTTTTTGCACGTCAAACTCGTGGGAGCCATTGTAGAGCGCGTTCAGCTTCCGCGAGAAAATTTCTGGGTGGATATAAAATTGGTTCGCCTGTGCAGACCGGAAAAATGTCGCCACTAGGAAGTCAACTACCTCTCGAGGTGGCAGGGCAGCCAGAACAGCAACCTTCAGGTCGGATGAGCATTGGCCGGTGGGGAATTGGTGAAGTATAGAATCACGATAGTCCTATAATGTCGTCAGGAGAATATCGCGGCCAGCTTGTTGAGACCAGGGGAAGCAGTCAATGATTCTTACACCGGATTCACTACTTTCCACTGCTTCGTCGTCATGGCCATCCTCACGGCCGTGATTACCCATCACAACCTGTCGGGCGGATCTGAAAAAGGTCCAACTAGAAAATCGATCCTCAAAATCTGGAGACATCAGCCGACCATGAAACAATGTAAACATCTTGAGTAGAGTTGAACCAGGCTTCAATCTCACTCACGAGTTGTACCCTGATTGACCACCGTCATCGAGGCCGTTGGTATCGGCGTCACCTCCAGAATATGGCGCTGCTCCGCGCCTGTTGCAGCTTCATCAGCTTCAAGGCTGGGACTGATTTCACTTGATGTTGGTATGAAGCGCCTTGTTTCAAAATTCTTGCTATCGCAGGCCGATAAATTTCTCGACTCATAGTCTCGTAGATGGTCCAGGTCGTCTGTCCGTACATCCGGATGGAGGTTTGCAAATATGGTCTCCAAAAGATGTAGTTTCTCTGCATCTTGCTGCTGTGATCGGGAAAGACAGGAACCCGTTCTTTGTGATTCCAAAGGTGATCTAGGCGGTGTCTCGGTGCCACCATAACGACAGGGCCTTTGGGCACCAGAGCATCGGCCACACGGGGCTTGTCCGTCACATTTCACTTTGTTTTGACGACAAGATTCGCAACTGGTATTGCCAGGCTGGAAGATTAGCTTTCGTCTTGTCATTCTTGAGAAGCTGAACGTACGCTATTTTTGCCCTCTTGCGTTGATCGGGTGGCACGGTGGCTCTCTTTCGGCGCCCAGTTCTTACTCTGGCACGCTTGTCGTTGTAGTCCGTAGCGGGCAGCCCATGGGCCCCAGCCTCCTCACCTCGGGGTGACGAGGGCATAGTATGGCTAGAACTTAAGCATCTCACGGATGGATCCGGCATGACTTGGGCATTCCTGTGTCACCGGACTGGACTTACACCGCGATGGTCAAACGTCTAGGCTCTCATGTTCGAAAACCTTTCGCATACACTAGAGTGATACTCCGCAGCCGGCTCCGGTCGGGTACAAGTACCCGGGTCAGATGCATCCAACGGAGATATGGGGCTTGATAACAGACATATCGATCTAACCGAGATTGCACGTGCGGGAAACACGTTGCGGCGCACATCATATTAATCATGGCCGCGCGTGTACCAACATAGTAAAGTCACGAATCGCTTTACCCGCAGACGATATAGAAAAGCCGAACAGTCTTCCAGGCCAACACGGGTATTTCCGAGCCAGGAATGTTGCCAATTGGGATGAAGCAAGCTCGGAACATCGGCACAGTGTCGCAGCGGCCGGGGTGTATAATTATGTAGCCATTCTATTCACCCACAGAGAGAAACACGAAAGATACAGGGCCCCGAGACGACTTCTCACAACCCCAGGATTCTCGGTCCTCGCCACATTTCCAGAGTCGCACGTCCAAACTTCCCACACCATGGCGTCCTCGAATCCCTTTCCGCAGCCCGAGAGGACAAGGATCGGAGGCTCTCTGGACATACCGCGAATGCTCAACGGCCTCTGGCAACTGGCAGGAGGGCATGATGAGAAAGTGGACATCCTGGGTGCGGCTGATGCCATGAATCCATTGTTCGTAATCTGTGCGCTTTCTTGACTTGGGATGCAGCATGCAGCCGCCTCTCTTCCGGGGCCTTTCTTGCTAACGAGAATAAAACACAGAATCGATGCTGGACTCAATGCGTTTGATATGGCGGACCATTACGGGGATGCAGAATTGGTCATTGGTCGACACCACGTCAACAATTCGAGCCGCCAGATCATCGCATTCACCAAATGGTGTCCCGCAGAGGATGGCATCAAGACCTTTGAGCAGGCGGAGGCGGCTGTCGACCTAGCCCTGACGCGGATGGGCCAGAAGAGCATCGACCTCATGCAGTACCACATCTGGGACTACACGGATGACACTTATCTTTACAACCTCAGCCATCTTGGCCGACTGCAGCGGCAGGGCAAGATCAACCACATAGGGCTCACGAACACCGACGCGGCGCACCTCGAGCTTCTCCTCCACTCGGGCTATCAAATCGCCACAAATCAGATCTCCTGCTCCGTTATCGACCGGCGTCTGGTCAGGGGAAGGCTCTCATCAGTCTGTTCGGACCACGGCGTAGGCATTCTTGCGTACGGTACGCTTCTCGGCGGCTATCTCTCCGAGAGGTGGGTGGACGCCCCAGAGCCGCAGGATATGGATGGTCTCAACTGGAGCCTCCGCAAGTACCTCCGATTTATCCGCGCGGCGGGAGGCTGGCTGCCCTTCCAGCGCGTCCTCAAGAGTCTGGCTGCGGTAGCCTCCAAGCACGCCGTCCCCATCGCCGCAGTAGCGACACGCTGGGTGCTGGACATTCCCGTCGTGAGTGCTGTCATTGTGGGCTGTCGCCTGACCGCAGCCTCTGGCAAGTATACGGCGAGCAACCTCGCGGCCTTTTCGTTCTCGCTGGACGACGAGGACAGGGCCTCGATCTCGGCGGCCCAGGAAGGTCTTTCGGATATTCCCGGCGACTGTGGTGACGAGTATAGACGGCCTCCTTTTCTCACCGCGGCGGGAGATTTGACCCATCACATCAAAGAGACGAATGCCATACGCTGTGTTACGAACGCCATTGCTGAAGGGAAACGGGTGGAGCACTGGTCCGGGAGCAAGTGGGAACCTATAGCGGTAGGCACACTTACGTATGGGGTCATTGTTGATACAAATGCTGACGCCTACTGGCCAAAATGAACAGGGCTACTCCAGGGCTGTGCGAGTGGGAGACACCATTCGAGTATCTGGAACGACAGCCAACCTCCCTCCCTCGCTAGAGACCCCTGGCCTCTCTCGGTGTCTTGGAGGGTCTTGTGCCCGGTGCCAGACGGTAGCGGCACTCGATATTATTGAAAGATCCATCAAAAAGCTGGGCGGGAAGATGTCTGAAGTGGTCCGCACAAGAGTCATGGTGCGCGAAGAGCAGCTATGCGACTCTGCGAGCCTCGCACACGGCTGGGTCTTTCAGCATTGCGAGTGCATCAGGCCCGCAAATACCCTGGTCACGGCTGGGTTGATTGGAGATGAGTTTCTGGTTGAAATTGAAGCTGAGGCCGTAGTCGGGCCGGCTGGCGGAAAGGGGGTCGTAGTAGTAGGATAGTAGGCCAAGGAGCCAGGGGCGGAGCAATAGGAGCATTTGCGTCGCCGTAGCGGTTGTCTCGAGCTATCCTGTGTACTAGCCTCAAGCACCCTACGATATGTGTGCTTGATTTGGTCCGGATGTATACTCTACGTTTATGAAGCTGCTGGACTGCATGCAGTGCTGCTCTGATGTCAACGACAGATTCCAACACAAGCGTAAAGGTGGGAGACATCGTGAGCCGTGGAGCCCCGTCGAGATAGCAATTGTGTTCAGAAGAGCAGTGCCGCCGGGCTAGCTTTGCCACAGCGCGTCACGGAGATATAGAAGAAAAACCGAATCGCTGATTTCCAGAATGATGAAGTTCTTCGATTGAACCGAGCGTTGAGATACGATCATGACTCACCGTTCACTTCTGATATCCGAGCCATTTCCAGAAGAGAGGCCGCAGGCTTACGAGACCGGAGCATCGGAGCCGTGATACTTGCTCAGTTTCAACAGCTCCTTTGCGTTCTCCCTGCCGATTTTCTTGTAGTTCTCTACTCCACCGACGGCATTCTTGACTTCCTCGGCCTTTCCATCCCACCAAGCACAGCAGTTTTCGATCGTCTCATACGGGTAGTCGACACTGAAGAGCACCCGATCCGCACCAATTTCATCGACAACGTACTTGAGCGTGTGGGTAGAGAAGTGTCCACTCGTTGTCAGCCAGATGTTTGTCTTGAAGTCTGCGACACGAAGAGTTAGCTTAGGGTTGGTCTCCAGATGCGATGCCCCGAGGAGGGCCGAGCAATACACCAAGATAGAAAAGGAAACTTACAGTGGTATATATCCTTCTTGCAAAATCTGTCGTAACCCTCCTCCTGCGCGATGGGTCGCTTGACATCCTCGACCCAGTGGTTGATGCGCCAGAAGTCAAAGGGCAGATGCTCGCCCAAGTGACCAACAATAACCTTGGCCTTGGGGAAGCGGTCAAACACGCCATTGGTGATGAGACCCATGAGGTGCAGGGAGACGCCATTGGCAAAGCTGAGCGGCGGGCCGATCAGGAACTTGCGCTGGGCGTAAAGCTTGTCAAAGACAACATCCGCAGGTGCGGCCGGATGAATGTAGAGAGGAACGTCGAGCTCCTGAAGGACCTTCCAGAAGGCGTCGTACTGCGGCTGGTCGTAGTACAGGTAGGTCTCCCCGTTGCGTCCCGCGTGCTGGAAGTCGCAGAGAAGGGCGCCGTGGAATCCGAGTTCCTTGACGCAGCGCGTCAACTCCTGTCCGGCCTGCACCGGATCGTGCATGGACAGGCAAGCAAAGGCGCCCAGCTTGTCGGGCTTGGCCTTGACTTTCTCAGCAACCCAGTTGTTCACCTCTGTGGCACGTCGCTCGGCCTTTTCTTTGGCTGAGATGCCCTGGATGCCGGGGACGGTGAGAGACACGATGGTGTAGCCGATGCCATGCTGGTCTGCGAGCTTGACGCGCACGTCGTTGATGTCGTGGATCGCAGTCATGTAGCGCGCTCGGTCCGACTTCTCAATGTAGAGCGACGATTCGTACTGAGACTTGGCCTCATTTCCCACCATCTCGTAGGCCTCTTCAAGTGCGATCTTTCCCAACATTTTGGCTCAGTTCTGTGCTGAGTGATGAATTGGTGACGATGGAGTGCTTTACTAAGGATGTTCCTGTATTTGATCATGAATAAGTCGCCTCGAGTACTTCTCGGCCGTCTCAAACGTGCATTTAAATCTCTTTCATCGCGTCGTCGACAAGCACGTCGCCTTGTTCGCTTTAGCCGAGCCCCCGCGCGCGGCATGCTTGCATCCGACGAGTATAATAGAATCTGTCGGGTGGAGGAGGTGACGTTGTGGCATGTCGAGATCATGATGTGATGTTTTCACGCATCTCGAGATGTCGAGCGTTGGGACCCACTGAAATATGGAGCAGCTCGTGGCTTTCTGCCCGACTTCTTGTTGGCGAGCGGACTCTTCGGCCCTCGCCCCTCGGGACAGACCGGTCGAGACACATGTCGATGGTTGCAACGATCCTTGTTCCTGGTCATGCCATTGTTGACTCTGCGACTCCCCCGCGTACCCGCATCGTACCCACAGTATAGGCTTCCGACGCCCCTGAGGATCTCCAGATCGACTTGGAGTGTTCTCGCGTGGGAGGCACTCCCGACACCCGATCCATGTCGTTCTGCGCAGTGCATCATCCGTGGTAGCCATGCTTCGGATGAGCGTCTCCGATGACCGACGATACTAGGCGGTCCTGAGAGGATGTCGAGCGGATATGGAAGTGTTACACTCCAGACATTTCGTCTTGACTACGGGCCAAGTTATATGCGCTCCGTCGGACACGGTCTTCGCATTGCATTTGGTTTTGTAAATGCCAATGGCCGAATACTTGGTCAATGAATTTACCGCCACCTCGACAATGCGCTGTTCCTTTACAGTCTCCAATTCATTCTGTATCTCCAGGGTCGGGTTCTTCAGATCTACCTCGGTCTTTTAACATCCATAGTCGAGGTCACTCATGCGGATCGTGGATCGTAGTTCTTGTTTGTGTGGCAGAGACTGATTGATCTGGCATCGGAAAGTATTCAACACCCCGACTTGACTCTGGGCATGACAATATTCATGCACGTCTGTTCTAAGTGTATATAAAGGCTCCAATCCCTCGATCAGCAGCCAAGTTGGTAGTGGAGATCATGACACCCAGAGCTGGATCCTTTGCCAATTCAAATATAGAGGACACACGGTTTCAGTCACATGGGATATATTGAAAGTTAGACTTGTATCCGGCACATATATGATCCATGTTTTATTTTGTATGATGGTAATTGGTCGTTACAAATTTGCCTCAGATATGCCAGTGTCATTTAAGCCTTCTTGCCACCTTTGAGGTTCGATAGAATCAATGAAAACAAGGAATGCATGTCTCAGTTAGGTCAACTGCTGAGTATCAAGAGAGCACGAGCTTGCCCAGTACCTTCAGACCAAGCATTAACAGACTTGTTGTTATTGATCGTTTATTTGTCCTGCCTTTATGGATGCACTTGACACGCATCTCAGTACTCGGACCCCCGAGGTCAGGTCCGATTGTCATCCCCGCCGCGCCCTTTCTTCGGGTCCTTATCCCCACACCAACACTCGCAACCTCCCAACAGACTGCATTTGCAGTGGCATTTGAACGGTGGACCCTCGTCCTCTTCCTTCTTGTGGAATTCTGGGTCCCTCGTCTCGGCGAGGTGTGCCGAGACATCCGCCAAGGCGTCCATCATCGGAACAATCTGGTCGGAGCGGACGTCAAAATCGAATGTTTCCTTCTGCTGTGTCGACCTGACCATGTGTTTAGCGCCGTTGCTCTGAAATCGGCTGACGGTCGGCCGCGAAGAGGTAGGCATAGTCACGACAGCGCGTTGGCGATATACTGGTTCGGCATCGCAGGTGGAGAGCAGACACCACAGGATAAAGCTGCGAGAATAATACATGGTAGGATTCATTCACCAAGGGCGAGATGTCAGGCGATAAATTTCGTGTCTTGGATACTCAGCAAACGAAGCTCCGTGCCAAAGGAGGAGAAAACGCTCGCGCACCGCAAGGGTCTTCATAAGAGTCTGGCTTGGCATGTGATATGATCAACTCATTGGCGCTAGCTACCCTCAGCTGAAGTACGTTGACGTCGTAGAGGTTCTGATTCAATGACGGCGTTCAGGAGATTGTGACGATGAGAGAATTACCGCTGTCGCCTATGATCATGTCGGGGCGGTAGGGTATCGAAGGAGGACGTCGATCAAACGACAAGTTGGGCTTGACCTTGGGTGGAGAGCAACACGACTTGAGCGGAGGTCACAGGGATATCTTTATGTACGGGCGATTTGCAGGCACACACTGTTTGTTTCGTTATATCTCAGATAAATGCATGTTCGTATCGTCCACGGGTTCAAGTCTTGATATACGAGAAGCAGGGAAAATATCGCAGCCACGATTTCCTCACAACCAGGCCATGGAATCTATAAATCCTTGAGTGACACGTCAACCCAGTACATGATCGAAGATTGAGAAGATCCCAACTCTAGAACTTTCCAATTCAGTGAGCTATCCGTGAATGCAGCCGTCTCCTCGCTCAACATTTGAACCAACATTTCGTTGTGATGCCTCTTCCTCACGAGTGGATTTGGGCCCCGGGAGGCAGCTGAGGCAACGGCAAAGTCTTGCAAGTGCATCCACAGATGATGATTGTGCAGTGACAGGCGCACTTGTACTGAGGCTTCTTTTTCGGTGGACCGGGCGGCTTGTCGTCGTCAGGAGGAGGCGGGTTGGCCTGTGCCTCCCGAGCCTCGAAGGCGACGATCTCGGTAAGACTCTGAATCAGTTCGAATGTGGCATTCTTTGGAAACTTGAACTCCATATCGGCATCCTTCTCAATTGCCGCTCTCATATCAGGTGACAGACGATTGCGAGGGCTCAAACGGATTCCGGCGGCAGCGACTGTGTCATCTTTCTCCGAGTCAAGAGCACAAACGCCTTGCGACGCAGTGAGGGCGGCGGTCAAGAGGAAGTGTAAATGTTTCATTGGGAATTTAGGAGAGTGATATTTTTATAAGTCTTTGGTGGATATGTAAACTCCCGACTGTCCAAATGGAAACACGGAGTACTGAAAATAAACTTGAGGGTTTGAAGTCAGGTAGGATGTGTTCTTGTAGCAATAGTCTGCGGTCTGGTGACGTGTGATGGTCGATAGGCTACGCATATTTCCCATACGCTATAGCCTGGCGCCTCTAGATGGCCGATCCCAGACCCAAGATGGTTACTAGAACAACATGGATCCCATGGGATCTCTTGTATTAGACTTACCTGATGGATGAAATATCCCTCAACTAGACTTGATGCGCGCATGTCCGCCCAGACGCGGGCGTGACAAATTTCTACGCTTTACAAACAGCCTCCGAAATCAAACAATCCCTTACATGTAGGCTTACGTCAACGCTGCTGACATGATGGTAGCTTTCCATATGCAAGCACAGCCGTGTGTGCTTCTGATGGATGGTGTGTGGATACCTACCCTAGATGGCAGGATATCTGATGCACAAGCGGGTCGGCGTCCTACCTACCTTACTTTGTTATTCGTATTGCTCGGCTGCTTTTCAGAGGCGCAGGACACCTAGACCCTCGAACCAAGTTCTGTTGCGAGCAGGGGTCTCTATGGGCCCCACTATTCTAAAGCTCCCTACTATTTAAGGAGCTCGTTTTTCCTTTGTCTTTTTCATACAATAGACTTACAGAATATACCGTTCTCTATGACCAACGCCTTGCCCTGCTTGCTATAATTATAAGCCCTCTTTTCCCCTCCTTATAATAAAGCAGGCGTATTCTTCCCTAGTTATTTTCCATTTATTTTCCAGCTTTTGCAATGGCTTTTAACTTTTCCAACGGCATTTTAAAAGGCCTGGCTCTGCTTACTAAAAGAGACATTTATTTTAGGTAGTTTTTACAGCTTTGTTTTTATTGTAAAAACTATGGCATTTAGCATTAAGTTAATCTTAACCTTTTAAATAATATAATTAGCTTTGCTTTTAAGCTTTTTATAGTAAAAGAGTACTTTAACTAACATAATGCAATGTTTAAAGCAAAATATTAAAATGCTTTTGCAGCTTATAAAAAACTTTTAAAAAATAAGCATAAAGCGCTATTAATAACTTTTACGCCGCTTAACTTTAGCAAGGTTTATAATAATTATAAAAAAGAGCTTAAGAGTATAATTGCTGCTATTATGCAAATAAAAGTATAAAATATTAAATATATAGTTGTTTTAAACTAGGTTATAGTTATAATTAACTTTTAGCTGCTTGAAGCTATATAGATCTAGCTTGTTTTTATAGGTAAGAAGGCAAGACTTTAAAGCCTTTTTAAAGCTTTAAAGCTTTATTTAATACTTATAAAAAGAGTAATAATATTATATATAGCTAAAGATTATTGCTAATTGCTTATATTAGCATAATTAAAGCGGTAAAATTTTATTTAATAGCATTATAATTAATAATAAGCTTATTTTTAAGCTTAAGAATATAGTATAGCAAATATAATTAGCCCTTTAGCAGTAAGGGATTTTTTAAGGCAGTTAGTATATATATAGCTTTTAATTAGGCTTTTAAAGCTTTAAGCAAGTTTATATAAAATTAAAAGCTAGAAAGGCTTACTTTTATGCTAGATTAGCTTAGTATTTAGTTTGCTGCTTTTGCTATAAAGCTTAACAACTTTAAAAAGGGGTTAGCAATCTTTTCTATGCTTAACCTCTAGCAATACTTAGCTTTATAAGCAATTTTTAATGCTTAATATAATTGCCTTTGCAATAGGTTTTATAAGTAGCTAGCTTAGTATTATATAAAGCATAAATATGCTGTGATTAGAGTATTAAAAGATAATAAAGGAGTGGAAATATTTTTTACTCTTTTAGACTTTGCTTAGTATAGAGTTGTTTGCAAAAAATTAGAAAATAAGAAGTTTTTAAAGCTTTAAAAGAAATTGTCTAAGTGCAGTTAGTATAACAGAGCACTAGCAAAGAAAGCTTAATCTACCGGAACCTTAGCCTTTCCAGGCTTGCTCAATAGCTTTTTTAGGGTGGTTAAGCCCTCTGAAGCTCTTGGAATTTATATGGTCACTTAAGCTGCTTCTCACCAGCTTTTAGCAAACATTTTAATTAATAACTATAAAGCTTTTTATTTAGTTAATAGTATAAATCTGCTTAATTTTAAAAGCTATTAAAGGTTAAAGTAGCTAAAATAAGTAAAAGCTAAAATAATTTTATTTTTAATGTTAAAAAAAGAGACTTAAAAGCTTTAAAATATATTAAATAAAGCTAGAGAACCAAAGATAGAGCATTTTATGCTTATAAGCGTTAGAGTAGTTAAAGAATTTTACGTTAATATTATTTTTAAAGTTTACTTGTGAGAATTTAAAGTTTAAGTGCTAGGTTTAAATTATATGCTATATTATAAAATGCTTAACAGCAACGTTATGCTAGCGTAACTTAAGCAGCGTTATAATCTACTTTTTATTAAATACAAGCCTTTTTCCATCTACCTAAGCGTTTTAGCTAATAAAGCAAGCATTATTTTACTTTTTATCTTTACTTTTATTTATTTAAAGCTTTATCTTTTATATTAATTAAAACTATCTAAGAAAAATTTAAAGCATTTTTAACACCTTTAAAAAAAGCATTTAGCCTTAAATGCTCTAAAAGTATTAGTTTATAATGTATATAGTATACATATTAATAAAATTGCATGCATACGCTGCGCTTTTTATTCTATAACCTATGCTTTAAACATAGTCTCTAAAAGAGCATTAAAGCACCTTTTTAAATATTTATTTAAGCGCATTTTATAGGATTTGTTTAATTTCTCTATTAAAAGCTTAATAAAAGCAAGCTGGGTTTTTTTTATTAAAAATAAATTTAATAATAGGTTTTTTATCTTTCTCTATAATATAAAGCAGAGAAAAGCAGTCTTTTAAGTGCTAATAGACTTTAAAAGCTAGGTATAGCAGAAATATAAACTTTTAATATGCTTAATTAAGCAAGATAATAACTTTTTAATAATTTTATAGCATAAAATAATAAAATACTAAGTATAGGTAAAGTAAAAAGAGATTGAATTAAAGCTTTTGCCTACTTATACTTATAAAATAAACAAAAGCGCTAAGCGCATAAAATAAAAACTAATTACTAAATTAATAAAGATAAAAGAGGCGGCCAGCCTTTTAAAACGTTTTTAGCCTTTTTTAATAAAGGTTATAGCTTGCTTTTTTAATATATTTCTATAATAAAATATTAGATAATACTCTTTAAACAAAGTATTTAAAAGCTAGTTTGCTTAATATTTTTAATAATATTCTCTTACTGTTATTTATAATTTAACAAAAAATCTTTAGCTAAACTAAAGTAGCATATATGCATATAATTGCTATATTTACTCTTTTTATAAGAAAAAAAAAGCAGAGATATATATAAAAAGCTATAAGGTAAGCTTTTAGGGTTATATTAAATATTTGATTAGCTATATAGCTATTAATATATACCAAATATAAATTCTAGCGCTTAACTAAATGCTTACTATAAAAAACATAAAATTTAATAAGCATATTTTCTATATTTTAGAAAATGCTAAGAAAGCGTTGCTTACTTTTATTGCTTAAAATCTAATAAATAAGCTATGGAAAAAGAAGCTTTTAAATATAATCTATTTGTTAAAAGTATTTAGTCTTGCTAAAATAAACTTTAAAATAACTTTATTAGTTTTAATAAAGCTAGAAACCTTTTTAATTACTAACTTAAGAGTGGATTTAAAGCAGCAATAATAAGCTGCTAAAGAAAGAAAACTATAAAAGAGTAGCCTCTTTAGCTTTAAAGAATCTTTAAAAGTCTTTTAAAAGCAAAACTTAGCTTAAAATACTTAACTAAGAGATTTTAAAAGCAGGGCAAACTTGCTAGCATATATACTAAAGAGTTAAAAACCTGCCTTAAGCAAAGTAAACTTTATTTTAAAGAGTTTAAAAATCTCTTAAAGTATATAAAGTTTTAAATGCAAGCAATAATTAATAATATATATTTTGTCTCTTAAGCAAAAAAGCTAAGGCAATATTATAATAATATAAACTAATTTGCTGTTATTATTAAAAGCAAAGTTATCTTAGCACTCTCTAGCTTTAAAATTAGAGATTAATATCTCTTTAATTTAAAAAAGCCATTAGCTATAAGAAAAGTTAGTAAAAAAGAGTAATATAAACTTTATATTTCTTTTGCTAAGCAAGCAAAAGATAAGCTTTTATTAGCTGTCTGCCTTCTCTGCTTTTTTGCTTAATTAATAAAAAGCATTAAAAAAGAGAGATTAGCTATTTTTAATGCTTTATATTATATTTAATGCAGCGCTTTAAAGCAAAAAGGAATAGAAAACTAAGGTTAAGCTTTAGCTAAAATAAAGGATTTATATAAGTAAGCTTTTTTAGCTATTATTAAAGTTTTAAAAAAAGCTAAAAAGATATTTAATAGTAGATTTATTTAAAAAGGCGGCGCAAAATAAGCTGTAAATATTTTTTTAAAAGAAAACTTAGCAGAAAGTTAATTATATAATTATTAATAATCCTTTGCTTCTTTTAAAGTAAGTTTTCATCTATAAGCTTAATTAAAATAGATTTTTTAAGTAGGCAAAAGCTTAAATCTATGTTTAAAAAGACTTTTAGCCTTAAAATGCGCTGTAAAATATATATATAGTAATACTAGCAATATGCTTTTTTTAAGTTACTATAGCTTTAGCTACTTATAAAGATTTAAAAATTAAATAGTTTAATATAGTTAATGTATTTTTTAACGCCTTTCTATATAAGAAACTTATTTTTTACAAACTATTAAATAGGTTTAAAAAGCTAGGAAAATGCATAAAGCTATATAATGCTTTGTATAATTTTTAAAATGCTTTCTTGCTTTAGTATAAAGAGTTTTTAAGCATTTTAAAAAAGCTAAAAATAGAAAAATGTAAAAAAAAACACTGTTTATTTTAAAATAAGCACTAGACTATTATAATTATTTTTTATATAAATAACTTTTTAATGCTTTATTATAAAAGCTATATATTTACTGCTTGCTAAATTATTAATAAAATCTGCAAGGCATATAAAATCAAAGTTTAAAGAGCGGCAAAATAGTATTTAAAAATCTGTATTATTAAAAACCAAGCGCTAAAAAAGCTTTTTTTAATATATAATATATATATTAAAAAGGTTGCTAGATATTTTAAGCTTAATAATAGCATATTATCTTTTATTTTACTTTTATAGATTACTTTTGTTAAAAATAAACAATAAGCTTCTAAAGCAAAAGTAAAAAAGTATTAAAAGAAGGTTAATTTAATGCTTTATTTTAGAATTATAATCTAGGCAAATATTGCTTTTATTATTACTTAGCTCTCTTAATTTTTTATAAATCTTAATTTAAAGCACTTAAATGTTATTAATTAGTGTATTTAGTATTTCTTTTAATATTTAAATGCTTGTTATTTATTATTAATATTAGCTAAACTTTAAAGCTTAAGTGCTTTTTATATTATTTAACGCTTTTTTTATAAATAACTTAGAAACCCGGCGCTTTTTTTAAGGCTATATAATTATACTTTATAAAGGCTTAATTTATTAAAAAGCTATGCGTTAAAAAACTATTATAATTTTTTTTATAAAAGTAAAGTTGCTTAAAGTTAAGTATACTGTTAAGAAAGTTATATTTTTATAGCGCTTTTTTAAAAAAATCAAGCTAAATTTAGAGAGTAATGCTTAGAAAATATATAATAATAATTTATAAACTATTAGATTAATTGTTAGGGAAAATATTAGAATTAGCATTATACTTTAGCATATTAATATATAAAATATATAACTATGCTAAAAGCAGAGAAAGAGTATATTTTAAGTGCTTTATATGCTAACTTAGAGTATGCTAGCAGATAAGCTTATTAAAAACTTTTTAAAGCAGAAGTTTAAGTACTTTTAAGCATTATTAAACTTATAAAATGTATATAGCTTGCTAAAAAAAAGCATGGAAAAGCAGATTTTATTAAAGGCTTAAAGGCTTTAGGGTAACTTTTAGGTTTTTAAGCCTATCTTTTTTATTTATTAACTTAAGAAAAAAGCAGGTTAATAAAGGCACTTAGGCTTTTTTTAACTTTTTTAATATGCTTAGCGCATAGAGCTATAGTGTCTTTGTCTTTATTTTTATCTTTCTGCTTTTCTTTCTTTTCCCTTTGCTTTTCTTTCTTTTTTTTCTTTTTATCCTTATCCTTGTTATTATTATTATTATTATTATTTTTGCTAAATTTGCTAGCAAAGTAAGCAACATAAACTGCTTATTTAAAGGCAGTTTAAAGGCAGCGCAAGCGTTGTTTAAATTAATTAATATATAGTATATAGAAAGCAAAGGGAGTAAGGAATGCTTAATAAAAAAAAGAGAAAGTAATAAACTTATAAATTTTTTAATGCTAAAGCACTTAGCTTTAAGGTAAGTAAAGGCAAAAGCGCAGCATAAAACAAAGAGCTATATGCAAAAGTGCCTTTATACGCAGTGTATGTAGCGCTAGCTATGGCTAGCGCTAATGCTAAAGCATTAGTTGTTTAAGCGCTTAGCCTAGGCTAAGCGTAAGCAGCCTAGGCAGGGTATAGAGATTAGTAGAAAGGGGCTAGTAATGTAAGTAGGCTTAGTATTACCCTTTTTGTTTATTAGTATTATAGTTAATATAAGAGTAGGATAGTATATATTTTGTGGGTAGAGATGTGGGCAGATGAGCGAGCTATTGTATATAATGTAATGTGATTTAATAGATTTAGCGCGCGTGAAAATTTTTATTTAGTTGGTTTAGGAAAAGCTTAAAAATAACCTTTAGGGCTTGAAATTGGCTGCGCTTATATAGCAAGCACTTTAGAGCTTTAAAACGTTTGTTTAGTAATTGCCATTGTTTATTTTTTTTATAGTTTTTTTTGCTTTATTGTTTATTAAGCATAATATAATTAAACTGCTGTTTAATTAGAGGGTGTGTTGCAAGCAGGGGTCTCTATAGGCCCCACTATTTTAAAGCTCTCTACTATTTAAAGAGCTTGTTTTTCCTTTATCTTTTTTATATAATAGACTTACAAAATATACCATTCTTTATAACCAACGCCTTGCCCTGCTCGCTATATATTGCACAAAAGACAATTGTCTAATGCAGCTGCATTAAACTAACCTTTATCTCGTTACACACCCTTTAATTTATAAAAACATTTATTTGTTTGCATAAACTGCTCTTTTAAGAGAGTCCCTCTGCTATTTATAGTAGTTAATCCCTAGCTATAGCATGTTTAAACTTAAAACCTTTGCATAGTTATAAATTAATTAATAACTAAGTAGGGCGCAAAAGATATGATAAGCGCTAAATGCCAATGGAGAAGTGCCTAGTGTTGGCCACTAGGCTAGCGAACCGAACTTATAACTGTTGCGCAAAAGACAATCATCCAATGCAGCTGCATTGGACTAACCTATATCTCGTCACAAGTTCCATGTCATGTCGTCCCATCTAGCTGGTTATTCGAGGTACCTCCTGCTTCTGCGAGCGCATCTCAACAGTGTTTGAATGGTAAGGCTAGGAAGATTTCGATTTTCCGATGCATCATCTACTCGATAGCATGCTCGCATCTCAGGGACGAGTCACTAGGATCCCTCCATACTATTTCTTCCAAGGCAGTCACGGGGACTGCGAAAAGGCATAGCTCCTTGAGCAGATGCATCGAGGTTAGCCAGCCTTATTAGGTAGGTTCAACAGGAGGTCCGAGAACGTAATGGCTTCATGACCAAGAAGGCTCCAGTTCGTGTGATCTGACTCATCTGCGAGCAGCGTATTCAACGTTTTTGGTCACCAAGCCGTCATCCTTGCCTGCTTGCGAAGCTCGGCCACTTGTGGCTCCGTCCACCTTTTCTTCATCGCTGGTTCTTCCAGTCAAGTCCCCGGTGGAACGGCTCTCTATACTTTCATGAACGCCTTGGGTGAGATGGCCCAGACCCGAACTTCTGCCTTCAAATATATGATCGATCTTCTCGAGATGTAGACCCTTTGTCTCAGGATACAGGAAGTACACCATAGGGATGAAAGAGAAATTGAAGACCCCCCACATCAGGTAAAACTTCCAGCCGATGCTGTTGAGGGCGATGGGAGTGACAGTGACAGAGATACCGTTGACTTTGAGTTTATTATTAGCAGGAAGCCGCCAGGAAAATGGAAAACGAGCCCTCTTCACTTACACAGCCAATTCGAGCACGAGGCAAGCGATGCCCCCATAGACCGCATCTTGAGTGAATTGATCTCTGGAGGGTAGATCCAGGAGACATTCAGGAAGCTGAGTGCGAAAGCCGCGTAGTACAGAAAGTACATCACCACAACCAGGATTGTCCCTCTCGTGCCTGGTATATTGAAGCCAACGCATAGCAGAATGTTGACAATAGTGAGGGCCGCCGCTCCGCAGATCATTGCAGGTCGTCGTCCAATTTTGTCAATGAAGAATATGGGTGGGATGCTGGCGACGAGATAAAAAATCGCTCCACATCCAGCAACAATCTGAGCCATTCGGTTTGTCATGCCAACTTGGTCCTCAAGAATGACGGGCAAATACTGCATCATTCGAGAGTCAGTCACTCTATACGCCGTGATCCAGGCACCAGGGAATCCTTTCGATGATATCTCGAATTGAGAGGCCGAGGAAGACAGAATCGCGCTATACTCACATAGCCAACTGTGTTGATGCCACTCATCTGCTGAAAATACAGAGCGCCGACACCAAGTAACATCCGTCGAAAGCTCTGCTGACCACCATTGGTGAAGATCTCACGCAGCGAACCTCCAGCTTCTAGTTGAAGTGCCTCCAAGATCTCGGAACGCGATTCTTGTACCCGCTTGTCGTCTTCGCTCGTATCTAGCAGACGCGCCAACACATGCGAGGCTTCGTGGATATCCTTGTGGTGTGCCAACCAGCGAGGAGACTCAACCAGGAAGGGCCCGATAATGAGGAGGTAGATAGCGAAAACCACCTGCATGGCTATGGGAAAGATCCACTGCAGACTCGAGGTGGCGTAACTGGCTCCGAAGGACACCCAATTTGACAGGACAAACCCAATGATGATGTTTACCGCTTCGATGGTAATCATGGCTCCACGATTGTGCGCCTGCGAGACCTCGGCTTGCCATGTTGGAACGACCGCGGTCATGATTCCGACCCCGATGCCGGTGAATACACGAGCGACGATCAGATGAACGACGACTTGTGCGGTGGTCTGGAGAATCGTACCGACGATGACGACCCAAGCTCCAACGTAGATGGATCGCTTCCGGCCAAGCTGTTCTCCAAAGAGGAACGCCAGAATAGAACCAACAAGGCAGCCCACGTCATAGAGGCCAGTGATGAGTCCTTGCTGCGTAGAGTCGGGGTTTTTGAATTGCCGGACGAACGAGGAAGAATTGATGATCGTTCCCATGACTCCCTGATCATCTACGCGAGACCTTAGCGTCTGAGAATCAAATTTGGAGTAGGCGTGATGTTAAAGATAAAAACTTCAGCTCACAGCCAAAAAGGAGGAAACCCATGCTGCACGCCGAGGTGATGCCCATCGTCAATGGCTTTCCGCGTAGCTCCCTCATCGTGTCTGCTTGACCATGTGCCCAGGGACTTGCTACTTTCTGTGTGAGAAATTGTTATGCTTTTCACCAGGTGCAAACAATTCAAATGGTTCTATCAAGGAAGCTTTGACCGTGCTGCTCGTGTTATGGCCGATCTGGCTGAGGCCGTTCACTGAGTTCAGAGAGTGGAAGTCTCGAAATTGATTATGATGGTGATGGCGGCCGATGTAAGTGGGATAATTCTCGGCCCAGGTGGACAAGTAGCAACCCTCAAACTTATACACGCTCGAGAGTATCACCTCAAGGGGGGTCCACAAGATCGGTAGGAAGCACACTGGTGTACATGATCATTCGGCCTTAGACCGCTGTGGTTGTTGGGCTTTCGCTGAGGAGCGTCTATTTCGACCAAGTTACTACCTTGTGCAGAGCAGCATGCACGTATCTGTCTGGAGCACAAAGGGCCTCTGAGCTGCGCCGGCTTGCTCAATCTGGTAGTCCGTAATTCCAGTGGAGTCTGTACGTCAGGCTGGCCACATTGAAAGTAGATCCGGGGTCCATAGAGGGGAAGAACTTCAAGGTGGAGGACGAGTTGCCGAGGCTGATGTGGGTCAACCATTGCACTTGTCTTTGTTCAGCAATGAAGTGCGCTCTCAGCTCTGGTTCTACCATCCTTCTACATCATGTTCACCAGCAGGTGGCCGAAAGGACACAGACAAGCGAGGCCTCATCTAAGACTCAATTGTTTGGCGGCGCAGCAACCAAGAAAGACTTGGCAACGCCTGGTAATCAACGACAGTGCGTGATTCAAAGTGAAAACTCTTGCCCACTGTCACCAGATCATAAGTAGTGATGTCATTGAGTAAGCGAGCATGTCCTACATGACATGTTATTTCCTTGAAAACCCCGGACGACCCCGGAATTACTGTGGATCAACCCCAGCTCCAACCCCATGGAGAACCACGGGTGTATTTGAACGACGATTAGACCCACCGTTCGGCAGAGTTGGAGGGTCGGCATTGGTTCTAGCTCGGCGAGCTGCAGCAAAATGCTGGTATTAGTACGTAGCACTCGGCGCAGTCAGGTATACATGCGTTGACAAGGTCGGCCTGGTTTGTGATCAGGGCCGGACATGCTCGAATATTTAGCCAGGGGTCTTGAGAGAGATGTAAAGAGGAGTCGTCCCGTCAGAGAGTGGTTCGATTCTGAGCAGAGGACCGTCATTGGAGTTCTCAATTGGGTAGGTTTTGACGACAACAACTTCGGCTGCTCAGCCCCATGCTTCCTTCACCGCCAAAGCCTCAACCATCGCAAGGAACAAAGGCCTCCGCATCATTCGGATGAAATATTGACCATTCAATACAGTGCCGCAATGGCAACAAATCCCAATAGCCACAGAGTCATTAGATCACACTTGCTGTGCTGATACTGCGAGAGACCCCCGCTTGTCGAGCCTGAGCCGTCGCCGCTGCCACTGCTCGAATTCGGGGCAGTGGAGGCGTCATAGGCGATTTTGAACACCCATGCATACTCGTCTGCGTTCCTCACGCTCTCGCTGACATTGAGCCTAAGGCTACCATTTGCGAGCAAGTCGCTAGGAACCACTATGCCGGACATGTTTCCACCAACAACGGTCACTTTGTCGCCCTCAACGTACGGTACCGGGGAGTCCAACACCAGGGTATCGTTTGGTGCGTAGAGAGTTGTGATGTAGAAGGCATCGGGCGTCTGTGTGAAGCGCACAGCAAGACCCTCCTCCGGCGTGACTGTCCAGTATGTTGTGTTGAAGATGGCTTCGGCGTGGGACTTGATCCAGACGCCCGCAGCTCGCAAGTTTTTCTGTTCAATGTCGACAATAGTGCCTGTAGCTCAACATTAGTCTCGGTCTCCCGTATGAATGTCAATGCTGTCGATGTCACATTATGAACTCGGCTCTTACCGTTCGCTTGAGGTCCAATATCCAGCAGAAAATTGCCATTCTTGCTCACAATGTCGACCAGACTTGTCACAATCCCTTGCGGTGTGATGTATTGATCGTCAGGTGTCGCGCGATTGTACCCATATGAGTAAGGGTCCATTCCCAGGCTACTCTCCCACTTTCTCATCTGGACAGAATCGTATCTGGCATATTCGGGCGTGTCAAAGTCGCCAGGTGTGCCGCATCGGTTGTTGGTGGAAACTTGTCTTCCCTGTTGCGCAGCGCTGTTGAACCAGGCAGAGGCAAACTCGGCTGTCATGTTTGGCCCTCCAATGTCACACCACAGGATCTCGGTATCCATCGCCGCCAGGGCCTGCATCTCAGGAACGACGAGGTCGGTAACATAGTCTTCTACATGAACGTAACCGGTGTATGGCTCCGTCACATTCGTGTAGGGGTTCGTCGCGTTGCCGCCCGGCCATTCGCCGAAGCCGATCGAGGCGTAGTCTGGGTGAAACCACTCTGGCAGCGAGTAGTACGTAGCACGGTGCAGTTGAGACTGGTACTGCGCGGCCGCATCGAAGAGCTCTTGCAGCAGGTTCCTGTGCGGCGGCAGGGCAACGCTCGTGCGTTGGGTGACGTTCGCTGGCAGGTCGAAGATGGCATATCCGTCGTGGTGCTTGCTCACTTGGACGAAGTACTTGGCCCCTGCGTCGTCAAACAGGTCGACCCACTCCTTGGGGTCGAATGCCGATGCCGTGAAATTTGCAACGAAGTCGTCATATGTGTGGCCCTCTCCATACGTCGCGAGATTATATTGGTATGTCTGCTCTGGGGTGTCAGGCCCCTGATTCATGTCCCACCAATACCACTCCGCGTAGGTCTCATTGTCGCCCGTGTTGCCCCATCCTGGGACGGCGTAGACGCCCCAATGGATGAAGATTCCATATCTTGTCAATGTTAGCATCATGATGTGACAATCATGGAGTTTTCATCGTACTTAGCGTCATTGAACCAAGGCGGAGATTCGTGGGCATAGATGCTCTCGTACGTGGCCTCGTATGTCTGGATGCCCCATGATGCCCCGAATGCGTATGTTAGATTCGAAAGGCCCGTCCCCGAGATGACTAGAGTCGCCGTGCCGTTGGTGCCTTCTGCGACGCCGTCTGCGTTCACAACACCAACCTGTACTCGAGCTTGATCACCTGGTCGGAGACGCTTGATATAACCAGGCTGGACGGTCGTCACCCCATCAGACTCTATCGTGAGCGTCACGCTCTGGTTGGCCAAGACCCAGTCCGTACCGACATTGTTGACGGTTGCCTCGTAGATTTGCGTCTTGTTGGTTCCCTCAAACCAGGAATTGGTGCTCCTCGCCAGTTGCACGTCCAGGCTGACACCCTGACCGGTCGCCGGCAGTATCGAAGCGGCGAATATATGCAGCCTGGTGCCCTCCGCTGCGCCACCCGGACCACTGCTCGCGCCGCTGGTCACGCTGGGGAGCTGCAGGCTGGTAAGCTCCTTGGAGCCGTCCAGCCAGGCTGCCACTCGGAAAATCATGGATCTGTTGTAGTCCAACGACTTGTTCGTAATGTAATACGGGAAGATGATGTCCCCTCCATATGGATAAGGCCAGTCCCAAAATGGATCGACGAGCACCGGTGCGCTCGTGTTTGTGCCGTCGGCATAAGTGGCGTTCACGTATCCCGTGGCGATGGCGGTCTCCGCCGCTGCGAGGAAGTGAACTCCGACGTAGCGGCCCTGGGAGACGTTGAGCATCTGGCCCTGGGCCAAGACGTTGTCGCTCCCGTTGTCGGCCTGGTATTGTGGGAATATGAAATCCACCCCACCATATGTGAAGTTCTCGGCTGGTAGGTATTGGGCGGGATATCCTGACCCCGTGCCGTCGAAGTTTGCATCGTTCGGGCTCATCGCAAACCCGCGGTTGTTTCGAAGACTGGAGATGTCGATGGGAAGCGAGGCCATGCTGCCACTTACACTGGGGCTATTCTTCGGGTTGACAACCAGGCCGGAGTCAGCCCCGGCTGCCGTAGCGAGCCCGGCCATTGTCCAGCACAGCGATGTAAAAGGTTTCATGATGTCCAGCGCGCCAGTTGCCTAGCTTGTTACCAGCTCATGTTCATACTCCTGCTGAGCAATAAGGTGGGGAATAGGCGCCCGGTGCCATGGTCTCGGGAGGAGCTTGCCAGAATATCAAGGAGAAGAGGTTGCACCGCGAGCCGCGACAGGTTCACGCCCGCAGATCAACCGAACCGTCGGGAAATTGCTCCCATCACGAACCGCGCTCATGACCCCACAGTACGGGTCACTACAACGTAGTATTCGAGGCTATTTAGTAGTAGTAATGTCAACAGGGGATGCCTCCCATGCGCTGGCCAAGTTGTCGATCAATGCGGGGAAGAATCTTACACAGTAACTGCTTTGTGGGGTGAAAGGGAGCCAAGGGAGCCCCGGCTGGTTATGATGGTCTCGCAGCTTTCAACTGGGGAACAAAACGCGTCAACAATTGGACTAAATACTTACCCTCCATCGTGATGAACGGAGATCGAACCCTGAAAAATGCCTGTCACGTTCATTAATCCTAGTCCATTAAGAGAGCTGGATTGTTGGGATTGCGGGAGACTGATGTCTATAGCGCCAGTTCTGTTCCCACATTCTTCCAACATCACGATTGAATCCGCTTCAACTCGACAATACCAACTGGACTGGGCCCGCTCACATTACCAGCGTAGAAATTCGGATATCCCTCTTTGACATCTGGCGGGAAGCGGATATCAAATCGCAGTAAAAGTCTTGGCCCAATCAATTTGATCTCGTTGGCTGCAAAGAATCGTCCGGGGCAAGCGTGCCTGCCAAACCCAAAGGTTATTGTTCTATGGTGACGCTCACAAACTGGTACTACTCCCAATTCTTAAAGTCTTTGGGGCTCGGAGTATTATTGTTCGTTCGAAGGTTGTAGAACCGGTAAGCATCGAAGACGTCCGGGTCTGTATAGTGCACCGCATCATGTAGGACTGTGGGACTGGGAGTTTCGATGAGTCCCGTCCTTGAGCGTGACAGACTTCTAGACATGTCGCCGCAGAGAGTCTGCCAGAGAAACCCAGGTCTTAGCCCAGATGTGTGTGTCATCATTAAAAAATAACAAGGTCAACAACATGTCACTCACCGACAAATGGAGATGTAAACCTCTGGCTTTCGCGCATGAAGCTGTCCAGAAGCTTCATGTCGAGCAGCGCCTCGGACGTCATGACCCCGTCTGTCTTCTTGAGGACCGACCCAGTCTCCTTTCGGATATCCCTGACGACCTCAGGACGCATGGCAAGATCGTATAACCTGGTAGAGGGCAGAGAACAAACAGGCACGAATCTCCAAACATCATACGCCGCTAACTTACATCCCAGTCGCGGCCGATGTAGTTGTGTGAATCGCGGCCAACGTGAGCAGCAATTGCATGTCAGTCAAGTGACCAATGTCAACAATCCCATGCCGAGCGGTCTTCTCCACCATCCATTCAAGTATGTCCTCTGAACCGGTCGACCCTCCTGAAGCAAGCGTCTTCTCTCCTGAACGAGGTGTTCCAAAAACGCTCTCATCCGTCGGCGGTGCTCCTGGCCTCGATTCACAACGGGCTCGATATCATGGGATCACGTGAGTTGTGGCTTGCTTTACATACCTGGGTGACGAGAAGTTTGTCTGGTCATCTGAATGGGCTTGTCGTTGTGCGCAAGCTTGTATTACGACTAATAAAACAACATGAAGAACAATCATGAGGCGGAATGAGTCACAATCGCTGTGGATTTGCCGATATATAGATAACAAAGTTAGCAGGGTCAGTTTCGGGTTGTGTTTCTTCAAGCTTGCGCCGGATCAGCCTCCAGCGCTGAGCAGATGTATGTCCTCGTCCATGTATTCTGCCGTTGCTTCCCACGTGATGACCGCAAGCAGATGTACATCCATCTTTTAATGATCACACTGTTCAGTGCTGTTTCACTGCATACATGGCGAAGAGTCGGCCGTGTATCGCGTAGAGTCCCAAGATGTTGCAAGGATGCATAAGTGTCGTGTTGGACGTATCCCCAAGGTGGGGCGCGCACTAAGTGCTTACCTGGTGCAGAACAGCTAGCCCGCTCTCGTAACGCCGCGCTTGAAGCGCCCGCGGTCCACAATGTTATCTAGGAAGCACAGTATCATGGGAGCCTGGGACCAAGTGCTGTCATTTCCGGTGCAGATGCGCTGCACGGTACACCCGGATACTAATTATGCGTCCCTACGTGACCTGCGGGAGAATAGTTTGTTCTACTTCCTCGCGGAATTACGCGCCACTTCAACGCTGTCAATGTGACGATGTGTAGTTTTAATGAGCTCCGTCCCCGGGGCCGTCTTGATGTTGCTCGTCAACGTTGTTGGCGGGTGCGGAGGGTCTAGATGCCCAGAACGTTTGACTGGATACTGTACGTAAGTTCTTGTACATACCTACAACACTGTAGGCACGGTACTGTGGCCGGTCGCTAGCTTGTTCGATGTGTTACAACCAGGCAACCAGTCCTAGGCGCCAGGCAGCCTTCTTCTATATATTCATTGGCGGCTCCCAATGTGATTGTTATTTCGTCACATCGTTCAACTGACTTCAAAAAACTCACATCAACGAAAAGGTCCCAGTGAGGTCACGAATCTTGCAGCTCTTGCAGAATGGATTGTGGGCGATATGGATTGGTGCGATATTCGAAAGCAATTCGTATGGTTGACTGAGGGTCAGCGAGGAACTCCGCGAGTGCCCAAAGGACCCGCGATCAAGAAAGAGCCCAGACCAGGAGACCTCTCGAGTCACAGACATCGTTTGTCGCTCGACGGTTTGGGCAACAAAATCGTTGGTATGATAGTGGGTTTCATCCAACAGGAAAGTCCCAAGTCGCTTTCCTCCGTGGCTCTTGTCAACTCGTACTTCTACCGCCTCGCCAGGTACAGCCAGTTCAGGGAGCTTAAATTTGATTTGGGCCATGATCATGGCTCAGACAAAGCAGCAAACGTGGACTCATGGACCACATATATGGAGACCGCCGAACTTCTTCCGGCCGTCCGAAAACTACAATTCCACGGGCATCGGCCGATGCTCGTGGCCGGGGAACTACAGCACATCAGTGCCCTTGCCCCAAACCTCACCGGTTTGACCAAAATCCACTGGAATCATCCGGCGGACATCCCAGTTGCTTTGATCCAACATCTGCGACAGCACCCCTCTTTGCAGCTCCACACTCAACTGCCACAATCGTACTTTTGGCCAGCTGTGAGCATGCTTTCGTCCCTGGAAGACTGCACCAACCTGCACTCTCGAGAGGTCGTCCATATCTTCAGCCACGCTGAAGAGTGCTTGTTCGTGACTACCGAGGCCGCTCAAGCGCATCCTCATGTCCTGTCCCAATCTCCGCCGACTCAAGGTCGACATCGGCTTGCCAACGAGTGGCTGTGTGGTTTCACCGCCTCCAAGGCAGTACTGTGGGTTTGGCATTGTCGAAGGAGAGCATCCTGTTGCCGCGCTTGAGGAATTCGAGCTGGTCCGCTACCCGTTCGGGATGCCACGTGAAAGCAATGGCGACTCAAGACCCATGAGCGCTTCACTTCTAAGGCTGCGCGCTTACTCCGATGGATATCCACTCCCAATCCCGGAACAAGACTACTGGGTCGAGAACTTCGATTGGTCGCAGCTGCGACGCTTGAGTCTCTGTCGGAATTCCAAGCTGGCTTTGCAACTTATGCCCCGCCTGACCAACATTCGAGGGGTGGTATTGGAGGGGGGCAGCTCCCAGGATATTAATACCTTTTACAGCCAAGTGCCGGCGAAGTTGGAAGCAATCGCGGTAGCCAAACTGGGGGACGTGAACCTTGATTCAATTTTGCGGCACGGCTCCAAGCTGCGCAGTCTCAAGATCCATCAGGACGAACAATGGGGCAGCCCCCATGGGCGAGCAGGAACGTGGACGGCTGAAGCCGTTAAACTCGAGGCTTTACAAGCCGTCCGTGCAGCATGCCCATTCATCGAGGATTTGCGCCTCGATCTCTACCGGCACGGGACCTGGCCTTATGAGGCGTTCGACATCATCGCCAGCTTCCCACGGCTCCGCAACTTGGAGATCTGGTTCGAGCTCGGCTTCCACGACATGAGCAACCTTACACGTCCTTATACCACATTCTCGGCCTCGCGTCACGTCTATCAGTATCTGCTCGAACGCTCGCTCAAAAGGCCCAGCCAGCTGCGGAAAGTTCGCATCAACTCTGGCTCACCGCCGCCCTTGGGATTCGGATTTTTTGCTGCCAATTGGCCGGAGGAAAATTCGACCAGCTTTGTGTGCGAGCTCTCAGATCGTGATGATGAGGTCTCCAAAGGAGAATTCACAACGACTTGTACTGACTTGGGCCACATTGGCAACCAGGTGCTTGACGAGGCCGAGCCAGGTCTAGATGACGCAGAACTCGAAGAGCTTTTCACAACTCGCCAACATTCGGCGTCTGGGCAGATGTGGGACCAACCTATGCGAATTGGTGATGCATTGGACCGCCCTATCTTATCACTTCGTCTGGCATACAGAGGTCCAAAACCACCATAAGGAACTTCCTCTGGGGAGCCCCTATGATGACAAATGTGAGAACATCAGAACGACGGGAGAACAAGAACAGAGTCATGGCCTTCTGGAGGAGGCATCATTATCTCTTAGCTCTGTGGATATATGACCTGGGTAATGTTGACGACAATTCCATATGCCTTTCTGATAGTCCGACATTCCTGGGAGCATCACAGGCACCAATGCCTTCCAGCCAGCATTCGGGTTTAAGAGAGTAGATCAAGCAGATTTGAACGAACTGTCCTGCTGGGTGAAAATTACCTGCCGCCAAAGTCCGAAGGTCCCATCCACAATCATCAGCTCGTACGAGATACGATCCCAGGATTTGCAGCAACAGCTCGGTCGGCGAACAGGAGGATTTATAAATGTTTGAGTGCAAATCATGAAGTTTTCGGAGATCTGATGAGGCTTCCGTCAGCAACCCTACACCCGTGAAATGGTACTAGAGAGATTAGATTCGACTTCTAATTCATCCGCAGTGGAGCACCCAACATTATCCCGAACCGCCGTCGTGCAAGGAGACAGTTTAGATTGCCACTCTGAGATGCAACGTATCAATCCGTTTCCAATAGTCTCTTCCCCGCTTCGCTGTCTTAGCAGGCCATACTGAAAGTACAAGATAACTGTGTTTTTGCGAATTTGACAAATCGTACCCTGAGCTGCGTCCATCGTCCAGCAGGATTGGAGACATAGTTCAAGATGCGTCTCACACTGCAGTGTCGAGCAGCATGCGGCCTCACAGCAGTGCTGCTGGCTGCCACTAGCCATGCGCAGACGCCAGACAACCCTGTCCGCCGGGACCTCAACGAAAGCTACCCAAACTATCGCATATCGCCCATCGATGGATCAGTCATCGCACTGCCGACGCAAGACCAGCTCGACTTCCAAGACAGGGAGATGGGGATGCTGATCCACTTCGAAATCGCAACGTACATCAACATTGACGGGTGCAACGGCGTGCCCGGCCTCGTCCCTGATCCGGACTTGTTTGATCCCACCCTTCTTGACACGGACCAGTGGATGGACAGCATCACGGCTTCCGGTGCCAGATACGCGACCTTGGTGGCCAAGCACAACTGCGGCTGGCTGAACTGGCCGAGCACCATTACTTTTGAGACCAGGGAGAACACCACGAGTCCATACAACTACAGCGTCGCATACTCGCCTGTCAATGGTACCGATGTCGTCCGGCTGTTTTCAGACTCGGCCGTCAAGTATGGCGTCGGGCATGGCTTTTACTACAGCACGATTGTGAACAACTTTCTGAACGTGCAAAACTCCTTGGTGAATGCAACATGGTCTCCAGGGGAGAACCTGATCACAAATCAGACATATGACGAGATTGTCATGGCGCATTTGACCGACTTATGGACGAATTACGGAACGCTCACAGAGGTGCGAATGTCTATCGGGGATGGGAACTCCTTCCACTTGCTGACCCTAGTCGTTTTCAGCTTTGGTTTGATGGTGGTTACAGCGCCAGCCAGACACAGCAAATCCAGGATTTACTCCAGGAGTACCAGCCCCAAGCGTGCATATTCAACTCATGCAATACCAATGGGACCTGTCTTTCCAGTAATTCCATCAGGTGGATTGGCACAGAAAGTAAGTGCACTACATGCTCAGTTTTTCGGACCTCCGGAGTACGAACTAAGACTGCGTACAAGGTGGCTTGCCAGACGAAGAGATCTGGTCGACAGGGATTAGCAACGACGGCGGCGACCCGACCAGTCCTTACTTTGCTCCAGCTGAGTGTGATACGACTCTTCAGACTCAAGATCGGTGGTTCTGGGGCGAAGATCAACCTCTGCGGTCACTGGATGAGATGATCGATGTCTACCACCAGACTGTCGGTCGGAATTGTCTCTTGGAGCTCGATCTCGCTCCGGACCGCAGTGGGCTTGTTCCGGCTCGTCATGCCGCCCGGTACAAGGAGCTTGGCGACTTCATACGGTCGTGCTATGGAAGTCCCATCGCGCTTGACGACGTCAGCAACACCACTGCCGCGACGAGCATCTCGTTTACCTTTGATGGTCCCACGTCTGTCGACCGCATCGCTATAATGGAAGACCAAACGGCCGGGCAAGTAATCAGGTCTTATGAAGTTCTTGCAAGAGTTGTCGACTCGGAAGAAATGAACGGGACCCTGGACGTCCCGGTAAGCAAGCCGAAAGCCCTTTTCAGTCCCAGAGAAGTTGCTGTGCGTTGTGTCTGGACGTGTTGTCAAAGGCTCGCCTCACACTAGCAAAGCCGTGACATCCTGCTGTGTCTCAAAGAACTCTAAATATGCTCATACTAATTGGCGACTTCTACAAGTGGACTTTGGTCTCGAACGGCAGCAGTATAGGTCACAAGCGCATCGATCTGTTCAAGGAGGCAATCACAGTCACAGAGGTCATCGTCAACGCAACCGAGTACGTGGACACGCCAATGTGGCGCTCAGTGTCTTTTCACTTGTGCGGCAACTCCTCCGGACTCTCGGCATGAGTGCTCGCAAGTCTGTATTAGCAACCAAATTTATAAAGAGATACTTTCTGCACCGCCAGTCCCGGTGGATAACCGCGCTCATTGCATGTTTATTGTCTCGAGTGAATGTAGCATTGAACCGGCAATGCCGGTCCTTGGCAACGCTTTTAGGTCATCGGTCTTCCTCGGGCATAGAAGATAAGTTTGGGTTTTATACTAGTAACCTTCCGGTCCTAAGATCGTAAGGGGCGAAAAACTGAGGATTTGCTGTATACGCAAACGCATACATGGTAACGAGGCCCTGGGGGTCGCAATATGTGCTTAAGTAGTTGTGTATTGTATAGGAACGATTATAATATATGATCAAAAGTTATATAACAGGAAATTTTAAATAAAGGTTGCAAAGTTAAAAAAAAACCTAATTATATTATTTAATTAATAAAATAGCGAGGTGTGTAAAGGAGTAACGTTGTTATATAATCGCGGGGAGGCTTTTGATTAGTTGCGACACCAATTCGATCACTGTGCTTATCAAATTAAATCACTGTATAATAAATATTTCTTAGATCATTTCACTGTGCTGAATATTTCTTAGAGTATTTTACTATGTGCAATGCAAATTACGCTAGGCAAATCTTTCTTTCCAAGGGTTCCCTGGCCTTTGTCCCCTCGTCCCCTCTCGTTCTCTCTCGTCCTCTCTCGTCCTCTCTCGTCCTCTCTCGTCCTCTCTCGTCCTCTCTCGTCCTTTCTCGTCCTTTCTCATCCTCTCGTCCTCGTTAGATCTCTTCGCTAGACAGCTAAACCAGACCAGCCAGACTAGACCAGCCAGACTAGACCAGCCAGACTAGACCAGCTAAATAGCAAAGCTTAAGACTAAAGAGTGCAAGCGCGCAAGAGGGCGAGAGGGCAAGAGGGCGAGAGGGTAAGAAGGCGAGAGAACGAGAGAACGAGAGAACGAAAAAAAGAGGCTGGAGACACACAAGCTTAAGAAGAAAGCCCCCAATGCTGTCGTGCTAGTGTCTCTGTAAAGGCGGAATAGAATAATTTTATAATCTAGTGCTTAGTCTACACTGCGCTAGATTTAATGCTATATTAAACTTAACGCTTATTTAAAGTTTTAAGAAAATTACTACGTTAAAGGTTAGATAGAATCATAGCCTTGTATAAATTAGTCGTTGGGCAGAATGGTGGATGGTTATTAAGTTTGTCGTCGAGAAACAAAGCTTTGCCATAGATCCATTTGCATTATACACAGTAAAATATTGTAAGAAATATTCAACATAGTGAAATATACTGAGAAATATTTAGCACAGTGATTGGATCTGATAAGCACATTGATCGAATCCGTGTCGTAGTTGTAGGGATTGCGCTAAGAAAGTTGCAGTGGAATATCTGAAATGAGCAGTGCAAATATCTGTTCTCTTAAACAATCTCTGGACTCACGCTGAGCTTGAATTGGTTCTGGTAGAAAACATCTATATAGGAAAGGCGCAGTGCCGGACTTCGTGGTCTATGCAGGTGTGTGTCACCCACAGGTCAGGTCTTGAAAGCGACTGGCGACATCGGCAATAACGTACCCTAGGCTAGCTTTTGCTCAGCGAACAACGACGAAGCCGTTTCACATGGGCCTCCTGCCAACCCTGCTACCTTGAGATTGAGGCTTGGTCCAGGGGCAAATTCACTAGATTCAGCCTCGGGTCATGTTCGTCGCTGATCGGCTGCAGCCTGCGAGCTAAACTTTCGTAGTGTCTTGGCCCTCCTCGCATTGTGCTGACAGCATGGAACCACATCCTTTGGCTGACGATAGGTGGCATCGTCCTCTTCTGCCTAACCGTTTACGATAAAAAAATCCGCCTTGTGGGACGCCAAAGTGGCTTGCTACGAAAGCATAAGTCCAACCTTGATTCCAATTTCAAAATCTCGGCGGTTCTCATGAAGTACTTCAATAAGGCACATTCAAAGACATCGCAGCGCTGACTACGTTGTCCACCGACCACAGAAGGTATTGCACACCTGCACAGTAATCACGATGCCGACCAATTCGCTCGTTGCTAGCTATACCCTGAGCAACCTGGTGAGTGCTAGCGAATGCGTAAACAGCTCACGAAACATTGCCTCCCCCCCCCCCAACAGCGGACTCTAAAAGCAAAAAAGACGGTGTAGAAAAGGATAACTCAACTGTCGCCTTTGCAGGGCCCTCTGACTACGACGTTCACTGCAGCGCCATCCTGTTCAACCTGGTACGGAGATGTCTGGATATATCAGAATATCACAACATCAGGCTCGGAGACCGACTACTATGCGGGCTTCGAACCTACGGGTGGAATATGCGGGCCTTACCCGTCCATTAGCAACTGTCTACCCTCTGGAAGCGCAATGGACTCTCAATACAAGAGCTTCACAGACGCCGGTTCCAATCCCCAGGACAACTGGCTCAACTACTTCTCCCCCGGCGTGGTCTGTCCGTCCGGGTATGCCACGGTCGGTCTGGCCACAAAAGCTGACAATGGCTCCGTCACGAGATCCGGGGAGGGGTTCTCGTGGCCGACCCCGACGACCACTGGGACTCCTGACGACCTCATCCCTGTTGGAGATCTCCTCGATCCACCTGCGAATGTGTTTCTGGAGGCGATCGACTCAGGCGAGACAGCCATCATGTGTTGCCCAAGGTCAGTCCCGTGGTGTACAATCTTGTTTTTTTCTTTCTTTTCCCCCCGCCTCTTTTTTTTTCTTCTTCTTTTTTTCTTCTCTGTCTCCTTTTTGGACTTCCTCTGTCTGCTGCTGACGACGACCTGGCAGCGGGTACGTGGCGAGCACAAACGCGCTGTTAGGTTACTGCACATCGACCGTGCCGTCCTACCCCATCCCCTCGGAGGTATGTTTGGCATATAGCGACGACTTGAACGGCACGGAGGGGGTCAACACGACCCTCACGATCGTCGGCCTCACCACGGTGACGGGGGAGGTCCAGTCCTGGGCCGTCACGACGAACCCCTGGAGCACCTCGACGCAGACCCTCGACGCCTCGGCGACCTCGGACGGGCCCTTCGTCGCGGTGACGGTCGCCAACGTGCTGTTCCTCGTCCACAAGGAGAGCGACGCGTCCTCTTCCAGCAAGTCCGGCGCCGCGGGCACAGCTAGGGACAGGGCCGCCTCGCCGCTTCTCGTGGTCCTCTTCACCGTGGTCGCCGCGTTTACCTCGGGCTTCATGCTTCTTTCGTAGCCCGATACATGTGTTGCAGTAGTTCCATGGGGCTCTGAGTGTGTAGGAGACCATTTCATATTTGTATGAGCATGCTATTGGAAAGGGTGGGTGGTGGTGGGCTTTCACGACCATGATGCGTTTAATGATATCCATAACCGTTCATTTCATCTCAATGCCTTCGACATGCTGGGTCGCGAGGTCGCCGAACGCAGGGAAGTCGTGGAATCTGATGTGGAATCTGTGACTGTCCCCTTTGACTCAAAGTCTATAACCGTCAGATGTGTCCGCGCAGGAGCAAATTCAAGGCGGCAAGGCTGTGAGAATCGATGACATACAACAGGCAATGGTGACCGAATGGAACATTTGAGCACGGAAATCTGAATTCGCAACATTGAATTCCGTGGTGACATGACGGACTGCTGCGAGCACTTGTCTCATACCAACCAGTCATCACGAAAATAGTCACCCCTCACTTGACATAACGTCAATGTCCTGGAGCTAGATCCATCATCTCCAGCTGACAGCCCATGGATCCCCTATATCGACCGGCGCGAGCCCACCTGTGCCAGAAGTCCCAACCATAAGCCTCCGGCACTTCACAGGCACAAGAACTACCTCCCAGCTACCCCACGTGGCTCGCCCTTCAGGAGGCGCAACGCCTACTAGGAACGCTTCCTTGCCGGTGATATTCACCCATCACGCCCCGACGTTTCGATTCCGGTGCTGTGACCAGCCTCGTTCGTTGTGATGCAACCTGCCTTCTTTACCATGCGGGATGTCGTGGCCGTAAGCACCCTCTCGACCCCGAGTGCCATGCCGCTGACATGTTATTCTTTGGGCATTGTCCCTACCTTAATGAGGTGGGACAAGCGATAGTGAAGCAGATGCTGCCAGCAGGCTCAACCTAGTTGATTCGTCCTTCTACCACCTAGATCCGGCCTGGCCTACGCGGGCGCAACATTTGACAACTGAGGCATGTACTCTGGCAGCCACTCCCCGCCATCGAACGGCTCACCGATGCCGTCGTACGGGCTCGGATCGTTCTCCGTCTTCCGCCACGCGTACCCGACCTTGTCCAACACGCCCTTGCCGCCCGCGCCCACCAGCTTCAGGTTCGGCGGCGGGATGGGCATCCACTTGGCGGGGTCGCTGTGCAGCCACCCGGGGTACGACACGGAGCTGTTGATGCCGGCCAGCGTGTCCGGGTCGCCCATGTTCTCGTAGCCGGCGGCGTCCGCCTGGAACTTCCACACGTTGGCGCCGACGTCGTACCGGCCCAGGTTGGGCAGGTCCCAGTTGTGCTCGGCGGACGCGAGGATGCTGTAGTGCGTGTAGAACGTGTCGTCCTCGGTGCCCCTGAGGCTCTCGGGGACCGCGTTGCCCAGCAGCAGGCTCGCGATCTTGTTGGGCTGGGTTCGGTCGTCGCTCTCGTCGTACGTGAGCAGGATCAGCGTCCTGGTGTCGTTGAAGGCGCCGTCCGCGAGCAGGGGCTTGAGGAAGTTGTGCGCCCAGGAGGTGGCGTACTCGAGGGTCGTGTTGTGGCCGTCGTTGTTCATGTTGGGGGACATGAAGACGAACTGGGGGACTTCGAAGGCGGCGAGGTCGCGAGAAAAGTCGTCGAAGGAGCCGAGGCCCCATAGGCGGGTGCCGTTGTGCGTTATTGAGTCGAAGGAGACGTAGGGGCTAGTCACCAAAAGTCGTCAGCTTCCGTGTCCCAATTCAGTAGTATGGAAGGGAGAGAATTTCTCACTTGTGCTTGCGGACGTAGTCCCATTTCCCACTTCCACTGCCACTGCTTCCCTCACTCGCCTCGCCCATGAAACCCGGCCCAGGCTGGTCTTCGAAGTACCCGCCGAACGAAATGCTTTTCGTGTCGAGCAGATCTACCACCGTCGACACGTTCGTAGGTAGATGAACGGGCTCGTCATGGTCGAGGCCGAAATAGTCGCCGCTTATAGAAGCAATGTAGTTGGGCTGCGAAGGGTGGGTTTGCGCGTAGTACTTGGTGAGGAGGACGCCTTCGCGCTTCAGGTCGGCGATGTGGGCATCTTTGATCACTTTGATATAGTCCTGTGTCGGCAGGAGTCGGTTTAGCGAATGCGCCTTGAGCAAGAGACACAAGGACAAGGGAGATGAGGAGAGAGAGAGAGAGAGAGAGAGAGAGAGAGAGAGAGAGAGACAGAGAGCGCGCACCTGGTTCTCCAGCCATATCGTGATGAACCTGTCGAAGGACTTCCCGCCCGGGACGATGTTGAACTGCTCGCCTGTGCCCAGAGACGAGACTGGTGTTATGGCTGCGACGCCGAGTAGAAGATTCGAGAAGCTCCTCATCTTCGCGTTGTCATATCATGATCGTTGGCGGAGGAAGAAGTTGCCATTTTGCACGATGGCGAACGGCGGCGGTTGTTGTCTCGAAACAGCTCTGACGTTGTTTCATCCATCCCTTGTGCACACCTTAGTACCCATGTACGCCTCCTAGCAGAGGTAGACCAACCCCCTTGGAAGGCTTAGAGAGTCCGAGCGTACCAGCCCCAGGGTCTGATGCTCGAGTCGACTGGAAACACATTACCGTCCACGCTGGCCTTTAGTGCAGGAGACTTGACTTTTCCGTCCTCGCTGTTAGGAATCACAGGTTCCTCCAGGACCACTCTTATTAGGTCCGCCAGCCAACCTAACAAACGGCATTTCAACGCCAAACGACCCACTTTACCAACCGCACTCCGCTCCCCGGATCGCCGGGCCCCCCCGCGCGCGGCTCTGTGTGGACCCTTGTTTTTAAACCCTTGACACTCTCGGATCCCGGCCAGGAGTTTCGTGCACGGCGGTGCCTGACGAGAAGAAGGCTGCGGCGCGCAACTGCAGAGCTGTGACGTCCGCGCGAAGATGGCCGTTTCGTAGTACACATTTGATGCACATAAAAAGTTGATGGGAAACAACACTGATCCGCAAACGGCTTCTGATTCTCGGCTGCATCTCACCTTTTTAGAATTCTTCTGCGCTGCATTGAGTGCCATGCGTGGTTGCAACTTCAAATTAAACAGATCAAGGTGCAAGTAGGTTGAGGGCCATAACGAGATGCATGTTCTCTTTCATTCGGAAAGGTATATACGTCTGGTCTGCCCCCTGAAATCCGGGCTAAAGCCATGGCATATGTTATATGCACCTAAACAAGGTAGTAAATACAAGAACAAGAAGGTGGAGTTTATTTGGCATCAAATCATATCCGAATATTTATCCAGGCTGCGGGCCGGCCAGAGTCGCGATGGAATAATCGGGGGCAAGGGTATCAAAAAAACGACAAAGTGCTTTTCGCCCTCATGCAGTAAATTCATGACAGGGACTCGGCCGTGCCACAATTTTTAAAGTCAGTATGCCTCCCACGCGTCCACCGCCCACAGGTCGTTCAGGTTCATGCCGAGCACTTCCATGTTAAACTCGGGGTTCAGATTGGGCTGCGTTGCCTGTAACTGTTCGGAGGAGTCGTTAGCAAGGGCTGAGCTCAGGTCTCTGAGGATGGGAGGAAAAGAAGAGAAGGAAGGCGAAAAAGGGAGCAATTTGACTCACAGCAGGGTCCGCGGCCGCCAACCACCACGGCGTCGCCGGCATGCCATTCACCTCACCAGCGCCTGCGACCGGCACCGGGCCATGGCCCTGGCCATTGATGAACGGCGTGATCGTCTTCGCCCTCTCCAGCAAACTCGGGCCCTCGGGCCTCAACTGCAGGCCATTGGCACTATTCTGTTGTGGTCCATGTTGCTGCGCGACTGTAATCTGATGTTGATGCTGCTGCTGCGGCTGCGGCTGCGGCTGCGGCTGCGGCTGGGGTCGTTGTTGTTGTTGTTGTTGTTGCTGCTGCTGCTGCTGCGCAAGCACCGGTGGTTCCTGGCCCGCTAGCAGACGGTAGTGCAGGTTGATGAACCTCTCCGCGCTCGAGCTCTTGGCGGTCTGTGAGTCCTTGAGGCCCAGATGCGTCTCCAGGAGGCCATAGGCAGCGCACATGATGCTGTAGCCCCACGGCTCGTTGTTGCCGCAGCGCAGGATGCGGTCCTCCTTCATCTGCAGGCACTTGTCGAGCAGCTTGAGCGTGTGCTGGCTGTTGACCATGATCATGTTGGTCGAGCCGCGCGGCTGGAGCATCGTCACGGACGTCAGGTTGAGGGCGAGCGTGAGCGCGTCCTCGCGCAGGAAGTTGAGGGTCCGCACGCCGCACTCGGTCAGCTTGTCGTGCAGGAGCACCATGTCGCGCGCGGCGTTGTAGAACATGACCTCGGAGAACTGGTACTTGGAGTTGACCTTGCGCATGCGCAGGAACGGCTGGTGCAGGGGCATGATGTACTGCCGCAGCTGCACGTGGAGGAGGGTGTACGCCAGCAGGGGCTTCGGAGAGCCGTCTCCGTCCATGCTGGCTGACGTGTCCCAGGAAGGTAGGGCGTCGATCTCCTGGGTGATCTCGTTCGTGTAGCGGATCACCTGCTCGTAGTCGAGGTTGTCGGGCGGGCCGGCGAGGAGTCTGCTGAGCTCGAGCCGCAAGGGTAGGCTCTGCCTGCAAAGATGTTGGAATGAGGCTGCGGTATATTCTGTTATCGGTCTAGATTCTGGTAGCTCAGTAGAGTCCTCGTCAAATTCATCGTCGTTGATAATCCTTGGTGGCTTGGCGTCCAAGTGCAGCGAACTGACGATAGTGGGAAGGCCATTGTCGAAGGCAGCCTGAAAATCAAATTCTTGTATCGTGGCCCACAGCCTTCTCCTCATTTCCTGATTGAAAATCGAAATGTTTCGGCTGGCCCCAATCATGACATCGGGATCGCGGTGCAGACCCAAGGAGATACCCTCGCGTGTAAGGAGACCTGCGTGCGTCCAAAACCGTTTCTTCTTGATCCCATTGACCCGTTTGGCCAGATAGATGAGGAGCGATATCTGGTAGTGGATGAGACGACGGTGCTTGTGGCTCTGCTTTCTGTACCATTCTTCGCATGCTTCTATCCACTTCTCGGCCGTCTTGTGCGCAGAGGAGACCATCCCATGGAACTTGGGCGGCGATGACGTGCTGCTATGCAGGCAGCTAGAGACGGCCATCATGGACAGCACGAGGGCAGTCATGGCAGCAGGGCGGATTTCGGTCGGGACCCAGAACTTGTCATACCCTCGCCTAAAGCTAGGGATGTGAATGATTCGATGTAGCTGCTCGAACTGATCCAGGTAGACTGACACCAGGATATCCGTCTCCATCTTGGTCGGCAACAATGCCTCCAGCTCGTGGTCGGGCAGCAGGTACTTGGCCTGCAGCTCTGGTTTCCTGCCAGACTTGTCCTTGAGCCGCGCGGCGACGTGCAGAGGCTTGAGCCACTCTTCAGCAGTCTCCTTCATGAATGGTGACAGGCCTGTCAACTGACTAAACGCCATGGAGGCGTTGTGTGGGCCGAAATACCTGGTGCGGAACTCTTTGCCGCGGAAGAAGCGCATCTCGTTGTCTGCGTCGTGACCATACTGCATGAACTCGGGCAGTTTCGTGTCGGGAAGCAGTTCGGCCGCGTCTGACCGCTGCGCGGCGGTCGCGGGTGACTCGTTGAGGGTGAGGCTGCCATCGCTGCCGACCGACTTGGCCAGCAGGTTCTTGAGCTGTGCCACCTCCATCTCCAGCCTCCGCAGCCGGTCGAAGTCCCGGACGCCATCCTTGCGGACGAGGCCGTCGTTTGACAGCGAGAGGCGGCCGTCGTACTGGGACAGCGGAAGGCCGGC
Organism: Dendrostoma leiphaemia; assembly: GCA_026120015.1. Lineage (NCBI taxonomy): Eukaryota > Fungi > Ascomycota > Sordariomycetes > Diaporthales > Erythrogloeaceae > Dendrostoma > Dendrostoma leiphaemia. The sequence goes on along the minus strand of JALRMF010000128.1, from coordinate 40,811 downwards.
GGGCGTCTGCGGCGGCGCAAGGCCCGGCCTGGTCTCATAGGTACAGCGGTCTGGCGTGCCGGACTTGAGACACCGCTCGCACGGGTAGCCTCGGTCGCACGACAGCTTCCTCCGCCGGCACTCGAGGCAGGAGAGGCGCACCCGCTGTCTCTTGCGGGGCGGCTGGCCCGGTTCGCCGTTCTTGTGGTCGTCGCCGTCCTCGCCGTCTCCGTCGCCGTCGTCGGCGTTGGAGTGAAGGTCGGTGGCCGGCGACGAGTTCTCGTCCACGTGGCGTGCCTCGGAGGCGGTCCTGACTGAGCCGGAGATGCTGGGGCTCATGGCTAAGTTGTACTGTCAGAGCTTGTGGTACGGTGTAAAGTTGGTCGGTCCGGTCGGTCCAGTCGGCCAACCGAGAAAGATTGACGCGGAAACCGAGATCGTAAGTACGAGGAGGAAACAAAGATCGCACGGTGGCGCTCGGCACGGGACTGCCGCCGTCCAACAGTGTATCAGGCCGGATGTGCGGACCCGTCACACTGGGCTTGGGTCGGTTGAAGGGCGTCAAGAGGAGGATGCGAGATGATCTGATAAGATTATGACCAAAACAACATCCGACCAAACGTGGGATGATGGATGGGTCACGGCGAGGCCTGGCCGAGACTTGGGAAAAGACGGCACAGAGTGAATTAGAAAGAAATCTTCGAGGTTGATGACTGATGACCGACCAGTGGCAGCAACGACGGGCCTTTGGCAATCCATCCACCTCCTTGTTCAGTCAAGTGCCGCCAATCCCTCCCCTAAATTGTCGTAGAGCCGGCGAGCGCCCGTGAAACGGACCCTGGCAGGCTGGTCCGAGCGATCTCGGTCCTGCGAGGCGAGGCCAGCACCACAAATCCTGCGCTGCCAAGTACAGCCAATGTACGTACAGGAGCACGAGTAGTGCACTTGCACAAGTTTGTACTATACAATACTCTGGGCTCGCACCGCTGTGCGGCTGGTGCCGGCAGTGCCGCTGCACATATAAAATATGAAAAGTCCCACAAACTTGGTTGGTTGGAACTTGGCTGCCCTTGGTCACTAGATATCGACATCAAGTTATTGGCTTTCGGCACTGCCTGGTTTGCATGACGACGATGGGGTCTGACTTTGATTGCCATGGTGGCAGTTCTACATCATCGTCCAAGCCTCTCCCTCTGAACAGCAAGGCGATTTGGGTGTTGGCCTGCAAATGCCGCCTCCAACTGTTCCCACCTTAGCGCCTGGAGCTTGGGCCCAGCCTTCGGCGATTGACTCGGTCGCCGAGCCGCTCCGTGCACCCCTGTCACTTAGTCCTGGGTTGCGAAGGGCGGCGCCGGCTTTCCAGAATTGTCAATCGCCAAGGCCCAACCAACTCCACGGGCCTCACCACCAAATCACAGCCCAGCGCCCCCCGTCTGGACTGCGACACTCGCGGCCTAGTGACAGTCGTATCAATCCCGAAATAACACCAACCGCTTCTCACCATGACGCGTCTGCGCTCGTACTCGCGACCCCCCATGGCAATGTGAGAACAAGAACCGGTGATATGGGATGTATCTGAGCGTTCAGAAATCACATGCAGGATTGTTCATGCAGTTGTGCTTCTCGGGCATTTACACGGGCAGCTCTCGTGATGCAGAGCCGCAAGAGGCGTGCGTCCTCGTCTCCTGCCTGGCCAGTCTCAGCTGTAACTGCTCAGGGGGGCGGCCGCGAGTCAATGACAGTCGACTCGTGTTCGATGTCGGACGAATAATGGCAGATGGCCAGACTGCGTTAATAATAATCTCAGCATCGATCACTACCCGGATGTCAGGCGTAGGTACTTTCAAGGCCTCCCTCTTCTTCGAGTGAAGATGGGCGTGCTTCTGAGGTGTCGTGAGATAGAACGCCCACAGCTATCGCCTGCGGTCTACAAGGCCGACTAAAGCCACTTCAGGAGAAAACGTCTCCTCGTGGACTGTGCCAGAGCAGCATCCCTAATGAGCTGCTCTCAGTCAGGTGCACTGAGCGCAACGTCGCCTACGTACAGGTACCTAAATGGTAGGTGGTTATGTGATCGACCTCGTCTTTGATTATTGCCATCAGCGTATTATCATCACCATTGCCGAGTTACCTAGGTACCTAGGTATCCATGAATCCGCCATCATTGTACCCATACCCTGCTCCTAGCCTTCAACTCATCGCCGCTAATCTCATCAGTGGCGATTCAACTCAACCTTTCTATGCCAGTAGCACTCTGACTGAGCTGGGAGGTGCCCAGGTGTGGTCCATTCGCGAGGAGCAACCCGGTTTGCTTACTGCTATTTGAAGGTGGCTTGCCCCGGACGGGCAATCTCCTAGCTTCTAGACAAAACAACAATTTTACCTCGTGTTGGCTGGGCCAACCGATCCACTTACTTCAGAGGCTTGCAGGCTTGCTGGACGGCGATGTTGAGTTGGGACACGCCTCGGCCGTTAGCCTGTCATCGGCACTAGCCTCCAGCTTCGGCGATCGTTGAACAAGGTAATTACCTACTTAACTCAATTAGGCACCTAGATAGGTACCGACTGGTGCACACGGTCGTAATTAGATCGTCGTCCGCAATAGGGGACGCAGCGTCGGAGGCCTGGTTTAGAGCGGTCTAGAGCTGCATTGAATTACAGATACGAGACGATATGGGCGAGTTGTACAAATAAGGCTGGCCCAATCAGCCTTGGAGCCATCGAAAATTCGGTCACGGAATCTGGCTAAGGGTAGGGGGCCTTGCATGTTACATTGACTTCAGGATTCAAAAATAGATGTTCATCGTATTTCAGCGGGCGACATGTCACGTGTGGGCCGCAACCGCTGTTCCGATCACCCAGGCCATAATTGCCCAATGGTCACTTGGCGAATAAAACAAGATAGAATCAATTACTTCCTCGGGGTCTGGAACATCGAAACTGCGTGCTTGCCATCATCTGTTCGGGACTCATGGTCTGCCACTTCACCGACGTTGGTAGTTACCTCCTCACCGCCACGGACACAGCTGCCCACTGAATGTAGACTGGTCTTTGGCGGCATGAGAATACTCAAAGCTAGGTAGATGCCAACTGATATAAAGGTCGCCGAAAACCAAGAAGCTTTATCTACGGCCATCGTTAGTAATAGTTCTTGTGCTGCAAAGATAAGCGGGGCCCGCAATGCACGGATATCTATGTTGGACCCTAACACGAGGCGCTCAAATTTACTTTGATCTTCGGCTGGTTCTAATGAACTTACAGAAGTACGAGTAATGACCGATGTCAATATTGCCATCGATGGCGTGAATCAGACCCGGGAGATTGATGGGAACGACGACCACCAGCGTCACCAGGGCCCGCCAGTTGAACCCATAGGAATACGCATAGATCCCGTCTTTTTGGTACAGCATAGCGACGTGTAAACGCTGGCGGCGGACAACCCAGTAATCAGATATCTGCTCTTCACGTCAGCAAAAGAACCTCACTGCCCGTATATAGCTCGGACTGCTGTGATTACCATAATCGCAACGATCGGAGCCATCACTATTATGTATCCGCCCAAGAATGTTGTTAGACTCGTGGCACTGGCCTGGATCTTCCAAGGAGCCGTGGCCCAGCCACCCAGCAAAGCCGTGATGACCGCGCCTCTTCTCAGGTTCAGCCAGCGCGGCAGCAAGAAGGCCAGGTCGTTGCTGGCCGCTATGGAGTTTGTCGAGATGTTGGTGCCCAGCGTCGCAAGACCGAAAGCAAAGGCACAGAAGAAAGCCGCGGCCCGATTGGGCCAGAGACTGACGATGGACGTCGGGTCCCAGTACAAGGTGCCGTAGATCTAAGTTGCGGCATATCAGTAGGTATTTCTCGCAGCCCAAGGTGTGAAGGTCATTAGATGGGCCACACGTGACTTACTGACTGGCCCGCAGAAGCGATGACTATGCCGATGAAGGAGAATGTCCAGTACACAATGGGGATGAACAGCAGCTGCCAGTATGCCACGGATGGCTTGTTTCCATATCGAGTGAGGTCGGACTGAAGGTAAGTGAGCGGGTGCAAGCAGTCTGTGCAGGGAAGCGTCTTACAATGTTGAGCGCGAGCGTGGTCTTACCGCTGACGGCCACGTTGATGCTATACACCCAAGCCCAGCGTTTGGCATTGCCTGACACAGTGGCAGGCTGCGCAAATACGGGACCTGCTCCTCCGGTCTTTACGGCCCAACCCAGCATGGCAAGGGCCGCTGCGATGGCGCAGATTGATTTGACGAAAAAGAGCCATCTCATCTTGCGGGGATGAATCAGGAGGAGAGGGAATTGCACTAGAAGTTTTGGTCAGTCTACATTTGTCGTGCAAGCTTGCGATGTGCATGGAGAGATCGCTCACCAGCCCAGAAGACGAAATATGCAATCATTTTATTGCTTGCGATACCCGAAGACGCCGTAAGAGTGTTTTCATATGAACGCAGACTTGGCCAGATAGCCTCCAGCATAATAAGCATGCATGACGCGCCAATGTATGAGTTGATCCTGTGTCCCATATGGTCAGAGCATTGTCCAGAAGGGCCACCCCGGGCCGATATGGAGAGCTGACACAAGAAAAGGGTTTACCCAAAATATAGTAATCCAAGTACTAGTCGGCTGACTACTGCAAAGTATGAGAAGTAGAATCCCATTGACGCCCTCCTAGCATTTTTCGTAAGTTGAGAATTTTGGTAATGCGCAATTGTGACCATGTCTTGTCAATAATTCTCCATGTGGAAGAATATAGAGGCTCCTGAGCGCCTCACAATGCCCACTTTACCCAACATGATTTGGAAAGAAAGGAAACAGAATTGTACGCACGATGCGATTGAGAAAGGTATGTGATGTTTCGATCCAATGACCCCGTTCAGCGCCACCGCCAGTCCGACAAGAATGTTTCCAACGGCACTATTTAGCAAATCAGCCAAGAACATTGCCGCGTCTTCTAGCCGGAAAGACTCACATCGCAACGGAAGCCTCACCCCAGCTGAGCCCTAGAGAAAGAATCGATCCGGCCTGTTGCCTATGGCACTTGTCAACGGATTTCATGGCGGTACCTTCACGAGCATGACTCGACGACAGGGCTGCCAGTTGGTCCCTTCAAACGGACCTAAGTGACATCCGATCGTGGTAGAGGCAGTTGAAAGACAAGACGAGTATGGTACGAACATTGTCCCGACATTCGCTCCATCCGCGAGCCATAGCCAAAGGAAGTCTATTTCCCTCCAAGTTCTTTTATCCTCGGTCACGACGTCGACATCCTCGTTGGACCACCTGCCACGTGTTGCGTAGGGTACCCGCGGATTCTCAAGCTTCCAGTAATCCACTGTAAACCAGTTTCTGGGCTGCAGGCCAAGATCGGATATTTGGGGCGTGCCCATCACGGCTGCTTACTCCCGGTGTCTCGGTTCGGCCTTGGCTGATAGGCGTAGAAGCCGACTGAATGTGAGAGCTCGACGAGTCGATGAAAGCCGGAATAAGCCAAAAATACCGAAAGGGGCTGGAGAATAAAGGCTCAAAGACTTCCCTTGCTTCCAAAATTATGGTCTGCCGATCCGGCAAAGATAAGCCGCCCCGGCGCCTGGCTGCGCTCCCTCCCGGCCCCGTTCCGATGTTGCCCCTCGAGTCACGTCGCCGACCTCTGTGCCGGCAACAAACTGGAGTCACAGGACCCACGGAAGCTGACAACGATGACTTCCCCAAACTAAGAGCAATCTGCTTTGTATTTAGCACTCCCATTTCAGACTCCACAAAAGCTCTCCTCCCTTCCAACAACATAGCCTTAAAAACCGGAACAGGAGACATTGTATGCTCGATCGCCTAGCACCGTAGCTGACGCCATGGCGTTGAACTTTGTTTCATTAGGCATGGTCGTCCTGGATGAGCTGCGCTTCCCTGATGCTCCGACCATGTACAACGTTGTCGGGGGATCTGGCGCATACAGCACAGTAAGCGGGTTGATCTCAAATGCCTTGGACTCGTCTTCTTGTCACATGCACGCCCTTGAGATACTGATGCCAGAATAGTTCGGCGCGCGGGTGGTGGCCGGTAATGAACGCTCTCACGAGGTAGGATGTGTCATCATGGCAGGCCTCGACTTCCCGAGGACCATACGAGCCCAATTCGAGAGCTGGGATATGAAATTGGTCCTTGTGGAAGCGCCAGGAAGACCATCGACCAGGGGCCTTTTGACATATGAGGACAAGGTCTTTGAGCGTAAGTAGTATGATCCCTGTGGCGGTGCCCAAAGATCTGGGTACGCATTTATTCAGTTTTCTCAATAGGGAAGACGTTCAAGTACACGACGGAGCGGCTCCAGGCCATGCCCATGGATCTTACGCCGCCGCTCCTGGGATCTGCTGGTTTTCACTTCCTTGCCAGTCCTGATCTTCTCCAAGACCAAGAGCAGCAACTACTTGCGTGCAGGAGAGAAGCTGGTATTAAAAGCCCCGAGCTGTTCGTCTGGGAGCCACTACCGGGACAATGCCGAAGTGATATGAGAGACGCCCACCTGACTGCGGCGAAGCTTGTGCACATTTTCTCACCGAACCATCTGGAGTGCCTGGCACTATTTGGTGACTCAACGACGGATTCCAGCTCTCAAGGGAGACAGCTTGATCGGGCGGTGCTCGAGGGTTGTACCGGCGCCATCCTGGCTTCGGGCATTGGCCCAGAAGGGACAGGAGCCGTTGTTGTTCGAGCTGGCGGGGACGGATGCCTTGTTTCATCCAGGTCGATTCCGGGGCGACATAGATGGTTACCTCCGTTTTACGGCGATGAGTCTTCTGTCGTCGATGCTACCGGGGCTGGAAATACATTCCTTGGGGCCTTGACCTTTGCCATGGCTCGTACGTCCGGCCAAGACGTCGTTGAAGCTGCAGTACTCGCTTCCGTCGCTACCAGTTTCTCACTCGAGCAGATCGGACTTCCTACGTTATCAAAACAAGGCGGTGACGAATTCTGGAACGGGGACGACTTCAAGAGGAGATGCCTTGTATATCGCCAGAGGTTGGGTACCGCTTAGTGCAGATTGTGCCACGGGCTGGGACAGGCTGGGACAGGCTGAGAGGTGCCATGTCTCTTGGTCTCTGTCCATGGCTTTTTCAGGCCGTCGAACCTGCCTCAATGGAAGTCCCTCTATGGAGCACTGGCCGTTTCCACCTCTTGCTTCTCGAGCGTGCCAAGATATGTGCTCTTCGTACCTTCCCTGTCGGTGTCAGTCGCCACCTTCTTTACAAGTCTACAGTGGCACCATACCTGCCATAAGCTGCCGGCCTGTGTTGATCCTCCTCACCCTCACTGCGCTCTACGCAGTCTTCATCTCGCCCACCTGGCACAGCAGCGTCGATGCCTTCAAGACCTCGCTACCACTCACGGCCAAGACAAGACAACCACTCGATCACGTCACTGATGTACCGTTGGCTATCAACTGCCATCGACCTTCACCTTTGATAGCATCAAACTCAGACGATACAGCTGCTCCCACGCCCTCCGCTCGAGACCCTTGAGTCCCAACGATGGCTCTTCTGTGCTGCTGCAGTCAGCTTCGCACAAAAAAGAGATCCGACCCCGAAGAAACGCCAGCATCTGCCCAGGATACAGATAATCTGCCTGCTCGCCCTCCTGTCGCTTGCCTGCCACCTCCGGCGTCCAATGGCTTACCTTGTTCTCTTCGATCCACGACTGCTCGATCTTCCCTCACCAACCCGCTGCCAGGAGCCGCCGCAGACGCCCTGATTCAGCCCGGCGAGCTGGTCATCGAGGGCTCGGAAGACGACAATTGTGAAGACGACAACTGTGAGGACGGCTTGGATCACAGCAGTAGGAACAGAAGCACCAGCACACTTGACGCCGTCAAGGCCCGCATACGCCGCCATCTGTCCCAGGACTCAATTTCTCGCCGGAGCGAGACGGAGGAGCAGATTGCACACCGCGCCAGAGTGAAGCGCCTCATGCGCAAGACAATTCAGGAGGAGCTCCAGAGTGAGACCGACGAGGTTGTTAGCGGTGCCTCCACCCCACCATTATCTGGAGCCCGCCTCGGCAACGCCCTTAGCAATGGTCCCAGAGATGCCATCGAGTTCGCCATGGCAGAGACAGAAGGGCAAGAGGTGACTTGCGCCGGGGCATCTCGGCTCTCTTTCAAGTCCGTTCAAGACGGGAATAACCCCAGTCTGAGGTCCAAGTCCCACAGGTCTTCGGCCCAGTTATCTGGAAAGGAGAATCGCCTTTCGAATGGTCGCCCCGTCAGCTGGGGAGAGTGGGCCAGGTACGATCCTACAGGCTCACAGGTCGACTGCTACAAAAGCCTCAGAAAACAAAGCTCTTTACCAGAAGTTCCAATATCTCCGGTCCTTGATCCTATTCGGGTCCCCAGCTTTCACGATGCTCCGTCTTTTGCTTCCTGGAGAGTCTCTCTCAGCGCGGACAAGCTGACCGACTTGATTACCCCGGACAAGAGTCAGTCACTATTCAGGCCGTTGGCTACTGGTTCCTCTGACAACGGCTCCAATGTCGATGCAGAAGAATCCAAAGCTGCCAGACACTTGCGGAGCAAGTCATCGTCTCCTGCGATTCCAGACACACGTCTCACGGCCAGGGTTCATCCTAGTCAAGGGTCTCTCACCTCAATCCTGCGCAGACGCATACCCCCGTCCGAGTCATTGAATCGTGGTGAATCGCCTGTTGGTTTATGGCTGCGCACTCAGAGTCAACAGTGTCGTTTTTCAACAATCTCACAGCCACCGAGCGAACAAGGGTCCGAAGCTGATATCGCTGATGACATACAGGACGACCTGCCTGAGCCATGCACTCCTGATACTGCCATGCAGCCACCCCCTGACAACCTTGAACATGTGCGTGGGAGTCAGCCACTGGACATTCTAGAGTCTTCGCAGTACACTCCTCACGACATTGGATGTAATGCGGCATCTTCAGAACCACTACAATCCATATTTGCCTCTGTGAGCAATGCCGCAAACGGCGACGACCTCGACGATGCTCGGCGCAGCCGCCAATACAAGATCACGGCTGATTGCTTGAGATCTTCTGCGCTCTCTCCGTCTCTAGGAACGTCTAGTGTTCCTCCGCCACATCCACTCAAGGCTGATGCTAGTCTCATGGTTTCTAGCATTGTCAGGAGAAGATTCGGTGGCATTAGACTTCCTTCATTCAGTTGTAAGCTGTTTGCTGATCAGCATCAATCATGAGCAGCGTCTAACCTTATCACCCGAACTCACAGGGAACAATTCGTCAAGCAAAGATCGACATGGCTTCAGGACGGGTCCATCGCCAAATTCACTGCCTGGCGTCTCAACACCGAGTCTCGCGAACTCAGATACGCGACGATCGACGGTGGACGTCGGCTCTGAAACTTCCAGCTTCTTCCGACGAGAGGCTGAGCTCCGCACTGTCGAGGAGAGATTTCGCGATTCGCACCTTCGCAAAGCATCACTAGTGCCTGTAGAGAGCCGATTCCGCGAGAATTTCAATGAGAAACCCTGTCTTGCGGTGCGGAAATCTTTGTCGTATGAAATGCACTTTGACTTGCCTCATGATATCAAGCTGGCTTTCCAGGACTTCGACGGCAACGGTAACGACCCTTTCGTCTCTCTGGGAAACAGAAACCAAGCGGCCCACTCACGGCGCGATGAGGCACTTTGCCCTTCAGGCCGCGGCCATCTCCAGGTGCCGCCAACAGAGCACGGCATCGACAGGGCAGGGCCCAGCAGAACAGAATCAAGGACTTTGGTCAATAAGGGGAGTCTTACTCGATCGCGTGGTTTCTCTGCATCCAAGGACGGCGATGAGACAGCCGAATTATGGAAGCAGGCGCTAAGGGCCGAGTCAGTTTCGAGATCACACCACAGGCGCAGCACATCATCTCATCTACTTCCTACTCAAAACGAACGACAAGAGTCTCATAGCTGTGATCGGCTACCACGGGGTCCCCGACCGTCGGAGGATGGGAGACGGAGTAAATCTGATTCACATACGCTCTCCCCAACTTGTCATGAATTACCGACACAGGACGATGATGAGGCCTTTCGAAGGTCACTGGTGAGATCGAATACGATTTTGGAGGGATGGGCTCGCGATTTGGAGAGACAGGAAGAAGAGGCCAAGTGCAAGAGCACTCCTTTGTCGTTTGCATCTCGGTTGCTCGCCGCAACTCCGAAAATTCCCCCAGCCTCGTGGGCCAGATATCCCTCACATAACCGCGAAGAGCGCAACACCATTGCCGGCCAGACTGATAATGTCAAACCCAAGGACTTCGCCATCAAAGAGACCATGGATGACGGGCAGATTAGTTGGACCACGGACAGGGTCAGTGACGGCGCGCCGCACACGAGAAGCATGGTCCGCTCTTTCTCGGATAAATTCACACAGCCACTCAGGTCTCGTCTGAACTGGTTCATACCTGGGCGGTCGACCACGCCCTTTAAGGACAAGTCCATCCGAGGAGCAAGACGGAGCAGCATTCAGATGTCTGGTGATCTGGAGTACCCGGAGCTCGAGCTCCTGCCGACTGCGGGAGGATATCAAGAACTCCGCGCTCTTGAGAAGGAGATAAACGAGTTGAAAGGTCTTTCTGACACGATGCAACCCGCGTCTTTTGCGGCTGACGCAGCAATTACGAAGCCAAGCCTGACTGATAAGATGATTGGCGTTCTGCAGCACGATGGAAGTTCTGAGGTGACCTCATTGACGGACAGCAACATGGTCCAATCCGTTGAAGGACAAGCACGCCATGTCACGCTTCGATCGCCCGTAACACCAGCTACCCGTATTGATCACCTAGACCCAGCTTCTGCGGAAGACTCGAGTGGCTCGTCTGGTCACAAGTACTTGACGCCTCTAAGCCACCTTTCTTCCTGTCCAACTGGCTCCTCAAGGCCTGTCACACCTTGCGTTGGCTTGCAACCACGGCCCGCGGTACATACGCCAGGCTCCGTGAAAAGCAGCTTAACTGTGGTCAGACATGCGAGTCTGAGCATTCCAACTGGAACAGGCGCACATGGCACATGTAGGACCCGATCCGGTTCATGGAGTGGCCAAGGCAACAACACCCCGTTCTCGTTTCCCATGCAAGTGGTCCCGGTGCTTGAGGACTAGCGCCACAACAATGTTTTTGGAACCTATCTCTACGGCATATGTTACTGCTACTCGCCAACGGAAGAGCCAACCACGCGTCAACGAAGTATTTCTCAGTGTCATTGTCACAACCCTAGGTAGTCTTGCTAGCACCTATCAGAACCATCAACCAGCACATCATCATGTTCGCCTGTTAGGGCTGGAAATCTTGAATGTGGACCTCAGGATGGTTGTGGCATAATCGACCTCGGCCAGGGCAATTTTAAGACAAGGAGGACAGGCAAATCGTCGAACCCACTACCTAAAAGATCTTGAGAAGTCACTAGCACCGTAATGTATAATAATGCACGCTGTCGTGGCCGTGTGACAGATAGATGCTTTATTCGAATTTCGTGATCATGCATCTCCGGAGGAAAAAGGCCAGGCACCTGGGCACGTGCCATACAAAATACAAGTAGTTGCTCCAGAACCCGAACTGGAGATCATACGTCCTGCCTGAGGGTCCTGCCTGAGGGCCCCTATGGATTCCCAATCCTGATGCTATCCGTTTCAGTCGAAAATCACCAAGGTGAGCTCACCCAACATCCATATTTATGGTGGCCTGCAGCTCGCTGCGTCTCGGCCTGGGCAACACCTGCGTCCCACAGCAACTATTGAACAGATACCTATGTAATGTGATGCTGCTTAACGAGGCAATAACCAGTCCGGGCTGAAGAACGCTTCGCACTGCTCTCGTTGCGTACATGTGAGATCCTGCAACGCGTTGAGGTCGTGGCGCTGCCGGCTGCCGAAATCAGTGGGATTCTGACAATGAGTTTGAGGTACCGACAGCCAGCCGTCTGGTTTGCGTCTGCGCAAAGAAAGGTTGCACGCAAATTCGAATTTGGCCACTAATATATTCTTGGACCTAACCAGACTTCTCCGAGTGTTGATTAATATTGAGGTTGGTTGATGGCCCACACATCTGATTACGGTGTTGGCGCGACTGGGTCTCTTGGGCCTGCTGCCGCCCTGCGGTTGGTGAGACCGAAAGCAAACGGCAAGTAGAGGGTCGAACCATACATTTGCAGGTGGCCCTTTGGCCCCTGGGCCGGGTAGTGTTCACGATACCTAGGTATGATGGGCGATGCCTAGCTTGGTGATCCACCCAGGGAATTGTCTCAACGCCGTCATGTATACCTGAACGAATGCCGCTTGAATTGCTGTTCATCAACGGATCTCAGACTGCAATGCCAACGCTCAACTAGTAATTTATGTGGGCGAATCCTGTCGCAGAACTCAAAAGTAAACGGCGAGTCAAGGGCCTTGGTGATTGGCTGTTAACATGCTGGGTACGCCAAGCGGCTTGTGAATACACATGTAAGTACCTACCAGCAGGGGCCAAACTAGACGAGGCTGAGGACCCACCTGCTTCCCGAGGTCGACTGTGTGAGATGTGGGAGCGGTAAGTGTGACAGAGAAAGGGAACCGTGCCAGTGTCTCTGTGAAGGCGGAACAGAACGATTTCACAATCTGGTGCTCAGTCTGCACTGCGCTAGATTCGATGCTGCACTGAACTCGACGCTCACCTCAAGTTTCGAGAAAATCACCACGTCGAAGGTCAGATAGAATCACAGCCTTGTATGAATCGGTCGTTGGGCAGAATGGTGGATGCCGCATGACGTTATCAAGTTTGTCGTCGAGTTAGGCTCGTGTTCCGAAAGCAGATTAGATCGAACGGGGCATCCTCGGTAGATCGTTGCCCTACATTGCCAGTCAGCCACTGTCGATCCTCTGCCCTGACTTGTCTTACCTGCCGCACTGCGAGAACATACCCTAGACTGTGCCTGGGTGATGGACAATGACCGCCGACCTGGGCAAATTTTGACCCCCTGAATATTAACGCAAAGACGGGATTGAGTTATGGAGACGGGATGCAGGAAATCCCTATCTTGGAACAATGCGTTTGTCAAGGAGGGAAGACCTGGGGAGGGTCGCATAGCGGGCTCCAGCCTGCATTGATCAGGATTCAGGGTTAGGTGACCGACGCCCTTACTTAGTGCGAAAGAGATTGCAGCACCAGTGACCATCTGGCGGAACACATTTTTGGGCCACGACAGCCGCACTTTCGGAAGTATCCCCTGCTAGAAACTGCTCTGGGACGTCGCCTTGTACTAACTAGATGGGTGCAAACCTCGAGGGGAAAAAGGCGCTACAGCTCCCGCATCATCAGCCCATCCGCTGCAGCAAATCGACCCATCCAGGCCACGAGCACCTGCACCTTCCTGGGTGCTCTTATCTAATCTGGACTAGCTGCAAAGTCACTAGCGGGTAACTTTTCGCCCCAGTTCCCTCTGAAAGTCGGAGGACCGGGTACTCGCGGCCAGGGCGCCTTCCTCCACCATCGGCACCTCTTGCTGGGATTTGGGAACGTAACGAACCCCAGCGCCTTCACCACCTGCATTTCGACTTACACTTGGACCTGCACTTGGACCTGCACCGCACCCGCAGCCAGCCCGACCTGACCTTTCCCATCCATCAAATCCCAGCCAGCCCTTTGCGTCGCTCTTTGTCAAACCACACTGCCGCGAGTTTGCGATCCGACTTGATTCTAAATTGGACTCGCTCGACTGGACGCCGCTGAGCCTCAGCCTCTTTGTTGAACCGATCGACCACCCATACCACGAGTCTGTCCGTTTGCGCGCAAGGACACCGACGACGCAAGCTGGGCGAAGGTTGATTTGCGCCCCTTGACTGGGGCCGATCGCATGTAGGCCACCGTCCTCCGCCATGTCGACCGACCCGACCGGCGCTGCGGCGCCCGGCATTGGCATCCACCACGGCCACGGTCAAACTCACCATCAATCCCGCCCTGACGAGGACCCGATCGACCATTCTTCAATCGCCGTCGTCAACGCTCCGCCGCACCATGTCGGCGACGCTGGCGACGCCTCCCACTCCAACCCCAAACCCAACTCCACCACCACCGCCACCACCCCCTCCTCCTCCTCCAAGCCCACCGGCCTGCATTCGCCGCCCGATTCCAACAATGTGGACGGTAGCACCGACTCCGAGTTGAGCGACTTCGACGAGGCGATTGCCAACGCCGACGACATGAAGCTCGATTCCCCAGAGGCCCCGACTGCAGCAGCTGCTGCAGCAGCAGCAACGACGTCCGACCCCGACCCCGCCCGGGCGCCTGCTACTAACCCCAGCGTTGAAACTGGAGCAGACCAACCCGAACAAGTGCCGACACCTGAACAAGATGAGGACATTGGGGAGGTCTTGCCCGACCACTGGTCTGGCACGGTACCTGTCTTCAAGCCAAACATGGACCAGTTCAAGGACTTCAAGAAATTCGTAAGCCACCCCAAGCAGGTAGGCTCGCAAGGCACTCTTGTCGCATACTAATGTAAATATCTGCAGATGGCGGCAGTCGACTCCTATGGCATGAAGTCAGGCATAATAAAGATCATCCCCCCCGACGAATGGAGAGAGTCGCTGCCGCCCCTCGACGACCTCGTGAAACAAGTTCGAGTTCGCGAACCTATCAAGCAAGACATCATGGGCTCCAACGGAACGTACCGTCAAGTGAATATTCTCCACCAGCGGTCTTACAACGTACCTCAGTGGAGACAGCTGTGCGACCAGAGCGAACACCAGCCTCCCGCGAGGCGTGGGGAGCGCCGCGCCAACGCCGATAAGCCGAAGCCTGCGGCTCGAGCTCGAGCAGCTCCCGCTACAAACAAGTCGAGTACCCCGTCGCGCCGGGGAAGCCGCGCCAAACGAGGCCGGGGTGGTCGGGGCGGCGCGCGTGGTCGGCCTAGAAAGAACGCAAAGGAAGAGGACTCGGATGCTGATGACCAACCAATGACGCCCGAGTCCGCCAATCACGATGACGAGGAGAAGGGCGACGTCGTTGAATCGGTCGAGCAGGATCCTGGTGTCAAAGAAGAGGAAGACTGCGAAGATGAGCCACCGAGACGGATGGCGTTCAGCAGGCAGGCGAAACCCAAGGTCCAGAGTACGTCCGCTCGTCGCAAGTACAGTAGGCGTGAAGGCTCGGCCATGATCGACGAGGAAGCTTTCAAGGATTTCGACTACCACATGGACATTTCGGATTATACCCCCGAGCGCTGTGAAGAGTTGGAGCGCACGTATTGGAAGACCCTGACCTACGCCACTCCACTGTATGGTGCCGATCTCATGGGCACCTTGTTCCATGAAGAGACCGAACTGTGGAATCTGAACAAGCTACCGAACCTCCTGGATGTGCTCGGTACAAAGGTTCCTGGAGTCAACACGGCATATCTCTACTTGGGCATGTGGAAGGCAACTTTCGCGTGGCACCTGGAGGATGTTGATCTTTACAGTATCAACTATCTCCACTTTGGCGCCCCTAAGCAGTGGTACAGCATCTCCCAGGCCGATGCCCGCCGCTTCGAAGCTGCGATGAAAAGCATCTGGCCCACTGACGCCAAAGCTTGCGACCAATTCCTCCGCCACAAGGCCTTCCTGATATCTCCTTCCCATCTCCTCCAACACTTTAATATCAAGGTGAACAAGTGTCTCTCCTATCCAGGGGAGTTTGTTGTCACCTATCCATATGGCTACCACTCGGGCTACAACCTTGGTTACAACTGCGCTGAAGCTGTCAATTTCGCCTTGGACTCGTGGTTACCAATGGGCAAAATTGCGAAGAAGTGCGAATGCGCACAGGCACAGGACAGTGTATGGGTTGATGTCTATGAAATTGAGAGGAAGCTGCGTGGTGAGCCAACGCCGGAGTACTGGGAATCTGAAGAAGAAGACGATGAGGACGAGGACGACGAGGATGACGATGAAGAGGATGACGAGACGGGTCTTCCACCGGCCCCTTCAGGTCGTGCCCGCATCAAGGCCACTGCTCCTAAGAGAAAGCGAACGAGGATCAGCAAGGACAAAAAGGCCAAGGCCAAGAAGCTTAGGTTGCGGGTCAAGGCCTATGTCGAACCGCCTTGCTGTCTCTGTCCGAACGACATTCCTGGATGCGAGATTCTTGCAACCGACGATGGACGCAAGGCACACCGTCTATGTGCTCTCTATCTGCCCGAGACATACATTGAGACGGTCAACGGGGAGGAGATCGTATTCAATGCGTCAGGCATCGAAAAGGCACGCTTGGAACTCAAGTGCCTTTTCTGCAGGTCGAAGCGTGGTGCCTGCTTCCAGTGCTCCCAGAAGAAGTGCCCTCGGTCGTACCACGCTACATGTGCCGCTGCGGCTGGTATCTTCGTCGAGGAAGGTGATGTGCCGGTATTTGACAAGGATGGAATCGAGTACAAGGAGCAGGCGTTTGAGTTCAGCTGTCGCTTCCACCGAACCAAGCGCGACAAGCATCTGGACGGCGATGCTCTCGAAGATAATTCTCGCATCAGGAAGGCCGCAGCGGCTCTGAAGAACGGTGATATATGCCAGATGCAGTTCTTCAGGAAAGAGATTTTTGCCGGTATCGTTGTCGAAAATCGCCGGGATGAGAGAACTCTGCTTCTAGACATCATTCCTCATGGGTATGTTTCATTGTTGCTTGGTGGAAAGACGAGGATTTTTTTGCTGACGTTACACAGTTCGCGCATCGAGGTCGAATGGAAATGGCTGCTTCTTCCCGATCCTGCCGATTTTCACCTGCCGAAGGCCTCGGCGAACGCGTTACCTATGCCATCTTCTCGGAAAGCCCAAGAAGAAATTAACGCCAAGCGGTCGACTGATGAGCCGCCAAGAGCTGGTGATATGTTCGTGGGAGGCCTGGCGCCAGGCAAGGACTATGCATGGGCGGAGTTCAGCACATGTGAACCGACCGAATGCGAGAACAGCGCCCAGGTCAAGATCGACTTTTTGAAAGATAACCAGGTTTGGCACTACCTTGGCAAGACGTCCACAGAAGCCAAGGCACAGTACACCGAGCATCCGCACAAGGCAGAACACAACCCCAAGAGTAACTTCTTGGACAGCATTCCCAAGCCGCCTCCGCCCCCGAGGCCACAGTACCAAGGTTCTTTTGGTGCTACTCATCCAGTGCAGGCCAAGGCCTCAGCGAGCACGAAAACCGAGAAGCCGTACGTCTACAAGCCAAGAAAACCCATCGATGTGTCTCTTATCACGCCTTCAAGTAGCCAAAATATGGCCCCGAACGCCTCTGGTCCGGGCGGCATCCAGCCTCTTTCTTTTGGCACCGACCCTCGATTCAGCAACCAAGGCGCATTTACCACACATCACTTCTCGCCAATGGCAAATAGTCCAAGGCCGCAGGTGCCGCAGCAGTCACCGCACCCCCAACACATTCAGCAGGCGGCCCGCTACATCAATACGCATTCCGCGCCAGGCGTTCCTCATCAGAACTCATCTGCCAACCCGGTTTGGATTTCCCCTGGGCAGCTCAACGAGCCCGCTTCACGGGCCCGGGAAGCCTCCGCAATGGCTGCTACTACATCACAGCAAGAATTTGCGCCGCATCACCAGAGCGCTCCGGCACCAAGGAACCCCTTTTCTGCTCAGCATCCAGTGGCAGCACGACCGCCTATCGCACATCAAAAAGCCCTGCAGCCTCCACCACAGCCTGCTCAGCAAAACGTGCCACAGCAAGCTTGGCAAAAGTTCAAGTACTTCCATGCTCATCACAACAGGTGAGGTTTCCCGCACGGCCCAGTTTTCCACAGAAAACAATCGTCTAACAAAACGCTTCATAGGGATTCTTCCCGGTACAGAACGCCGTATGCACTATGGGGTGGGTTCACGAATGGGTACGAGGGCGATCTCCGTAAACATTTGATGAAGAAGCCGGACTCTGTTCCCCTGAATAGCCACAATCGGAGACTGAGCTTCAACCTGGGAGGAGGTCTGCAGGGCTTGACGAAGCCACCTTCTCACTCGTACTCGAACTCGGCGTCTTCGAGTATATCGCCGCACAACGGCGCGGCATCTCCGACTTCATCCTATGCATCGGCTATGTCGCCTCCACCGAATCCGGCGCGAGGCCAGGGCCATCAGCGCACATCGTCAGTCACCACTCCATCTCACCCTGCAATGAGAACGCAGGCCGGCTCATCATCACAGATGACGTACAATGCAAGTCAAGCTGGACCAGGCAATGTGGGCTCACCAAACGGTGCACCAAATGGCATAGCATCTTCACAAGGCTTCCCCTTTACGGGAAACCAGTCCCTGTCATCCATGCCTCCAATCTCACCGGCGGGGATTCCATCACAACAGCCGACATTTTTGAACACATCCTCTCAACAAACGACACCATTTATTTTGGGCCCCGGAGTTATCGAACACGATTCTGAGATTCACGAAACGCCCGCTCAGCAACTCAACAAACAGCTACGCAGGATGTCTGATTCGAAGGAGTCAACGTTCCGAACGTCACGCAGTCGCAGCCAATCACGATCGAGCCTGAATCCGCTCTCTCGACTACGCACTCCTTCACAGCCAGACCTGAATATCAGTCAGGAACGAAGGCCGTCCGGATCTCAAGCGACAACACCCTCTGAACTTGCTGCCAACCGTGTGTCGGTACGAGAGTTTCCGGAAACACCAGCGGACAATCAAGGGCTGGTTGAGAAGATGATGTTTGACTTGCGAAGAGCAAGCATGCAGAGTCAAGGGCTCGATAGCGGTATGAACGGCTACGGTAGCTCTCCTACGAGCCAGTAGAACCATCGACGGTCTTCCTTCCTACAATGAACTTGTACACTATTCTCTAGAAGGCGGCAATGACCCAGGCATCGGGTGAGCGGATCGGATGCATTTCCGGGCATCATTTGGCAGGAAACCCGTCGATTCTGGCGGGCGGGAAGCATCATGAAAGACTTGGGACTGAGGTTTGCCTACTTCACGGCGTTTTTAAGATTCGGCGTTCAATTAACTGCTGGCTTGTAAGGGTCGGCTGGATGGGGTGGGTAGCGGTTGAAGCACAAAAAAGGCGCTCTACCAGGACTGATTTTCCTGGCGTCACCGGTCGAGGCTATTTGTTGAAGTCGCGAATGGGCGAGGTTTATGATGGCATTCAACAACACTGCAAGGGCAATCTATCGGGTCCTGGGGCAAGCAATGGTGCGTCTGGCTCTAGGACGGCTTGGAGCTGGAGACCTTGTTTGCCGCGTTGCGTCTAGATACAGGAGACAATATCGAAAAGTCTACAGCGACGGAGGGATGTTCTCATATACTCCCGGGTGAGGCAGGTATGACGCCTTGTCGAGGTTTTCGGCGTAGCATGGGGTGCGCTGGCCGCTTGCTTTGTAGCAGCGTCGGAGGACTCGCCATTCACTAATTAGCATCGCTGTACTTGGCCCGTGTGAGGTTAGACTTTGACGAAGTTCCGACAAATATGTGATGTGTATTCCACGCTCTGGTCAGCCTGAACTGAATGTGGCCATGGTTCCATCGTGGGTAGAGCAGCACCTACCGGCGCATGAGATGTTAGCCTTCTCGGCAGAGCAAGTAAGATTGACTCATGTTGCAACTAGCCAAGCTCACATGTTCTGACTTGATCTCTCGAAACAGGCACAAATGTTGATCATCTTTCGGTGGATCGGTGGCTGCGAGCCTGACCTTTCCCCGCGCAATCGAATCATCCGGGCGGAGTAGGTATACAAGCGCACTCGGATGAAGCACTCAATGCCACCGGCTGACGCGAGCCTCCTCATACGCCGCCTCCGAGAAGTCCTCCCATACATGTTCGACATTGGCCTCCCTCGCGACTCGCTTTCCCACAACCTGGACGGCCCTCCCCACGGCGCTGAGATCCATCTCCCCGGTGAACTTGGTGTACTTGTTGTTGGTGAAGGTGATCTCGCCAGCAGAGGGCCTGTATTCGATCTCGCCCTCGGCCGTCTCGCGGCCGCGCCACAGCAGGTGGAACGTCAGGTTGGCCTTGGGCGCCGCCGCCGCCTTTGACTTCTTGCTGGGCGGCTGGCCACGCGCGGCGGTGGGGGCGGCCCTGCGCTTCCTGCTGGGGGTGACCGCCTCGCTGGACTCGCTCTCGCTGGCCCCCTCGCTCTCCTCGTCGCACCCGCCATCATCCTCCCGCTCGAGCGACTCCGCGTACTCGTCCAGCAGCGCCTCGTCGGCAGACAGCAGCATCGCGCCCTCGTAGAGGCCAAAGTCGAAGTCGCCCTCGTGCACGCCCGAGCTGTCGTCGCACACGTCGATGTCGAGGCGGAACTCGTCGCCCATACCGGGCCACCCGTCCGTGATGTCCCTGATGGTGACGGCATAAGCACCCGCGATGGTGGCGCGAGGACTGGCGGCGACTCTCTTGCCGTTGGCCTTGGCAGTCGCCTTTCTGGTTGTCTTTTTGGTGGTCTTCTTGGTTTCGTTGGTCTTGGGCGTGCTGCTGTCTGCTTTTGGAGGGCGACCGCGGCGCTTGGGAGTGGCGACAGGCGCGGCGGTCGGGGCGTCGCTGTCGTCCTCCTCTTGCGTCGCCGGCGTGGCTTTGGCCTTGGGCGGACGACCTCGGCCGCGCTTGGGAGCTGTGGATGAGGCGGCTGACGCGGCGGCTGGGGTCGTCTTCGCCTTTCGCGGGCGGCCGCGGCGCTTTGGCGTGTTGTCGACCATTTCTTCTCTGGGCTGATGAGCCAATACTGCCAAGTCCCAACGATGGTGAGAGGCAACTGACTCCAGGAATGAGATCTTTAATTGCGCTTGTGCTTGAAAACTCGGGGAGGTTTGAAGTTGAAAAGGTCTGAAAGGGCTGCAGGTTCAAGGTTTTAATGCATATTGCACACCGCGCCGGGTTGTGGGGACGCCTGTAGCATCTTTGCTTTTCACGAACCTGACGTTGCTGCAGTGATTTGGCTGCAACGGGCAGCAGCTACTTATATGAACAACCTTGAAAAATGCAGATGCAATTTGCCCAGGAATTGCAAGCGAAGCTTTATGACTAGAGACGCAATGGGCGGCCCAGAGGTATCGACCGCGGACCCAATAGGTATGGATACTCTCTAACTCTTCGCTAGCCCCGGCACATCCTCAACTGCGTATAAAAAGTTTGCGAAGTTGAGGATGGGGAGGAGAGTAGTAGACGCGAGATGCGACTTTCATCTCATCTCTCCCAGGTACTTCTTAGCTGGGGTCCTCAGAAACGGGCAAGTTGGCCCGGCTTCTCAGAGATCACAGTGCATATACGAAATCATCACGAAACGCTATGACGTTGGATTCTGCCCGTGCATCCGCGGTGTTCAAATTGGGAGGATCGTCCGGCACCCGTCTCAGTACGAGCCCATCTTCGTTCTTCACAAATATCATGTGCATGCTTGGTTGGCTTCTTCGCGTACAACTGTGGCGGAATCAAGTGACAATGGGATGTTAGCGTGGCTTTGAGTACTCACCGACCTTCAAATTAAAATGTGGAATAAATCCTCGTATTGATATTTACACTAGCAATGGAATACTATCGGTTGGGTTTTGCAGATCTGACTCTCTCTCCAGGGGAGAAGCTTCTACTCATCATTCGCCGTGCAATAACTGTGAATACTCACTGAGTGCTCGGTTCGGCATTGTAGGTGATCTCTCCGTTTGAGCAGGTCTGGTCCGCGTTCAGGGGTTGAGGAATCGCCAGCCCTTCGTTGCAAATACCGAAGGAGCTGGTGCTGAAACACTGGATCTTGCCGTTGCCGGCAGTGCAAGCCACTTCCCCAAAAGACGCCGGAGCGGTACTACTTACGAGGGCAGTTGGTGAAGAAGGGCTCGAGGAAGAGGTGGTTGGAGTTGTTGACAATGTGGTAGCCGAGAGACTAGAGATAGCACTTGCCACTGTTGTCTGAGATGTTGTGACAGTAGTGAACGAGGCCCGCGTGGCTGTAACACTTGTTCCAGAAGGCATGGCAGTTGTCTCCTGGCCGGACTGGAAAGTCGGGCTCGGCGCCGTTGCACAGTTTCCGTTGGCACGCGCGCTTGGCTCTTCGTTGACGACGCCGAATTCTCCAGGGCTTGGGATGTTGACAAGCAACCCACTTTCTCCTGTGGTACATTGACCAGGAATGTTGGCCTGAAAGATGGGAGGCAGGGTGTCCACGAACTCCTCGTCGTCTGTTCCACCTGTGATAGTGACGGGGGAGCAAGACATGTAGAACTCACGATTGCCGTCTTTGTTGAGCCACGTCCAGGCGAAGGTGGCATCCCCGTTCTTCATGCCCGATGGGATCGGAACGTTGAACCGGCGTACACATTCGTCGCCGGTGGAGTTGCCGCACTGAGGGCCGTTGGTCCTTCCATTGGCATCCGCCTCCACCACGGGCAGGTTTCCCGCAGCTTCGGCAGGACAACCTCCAATGATAGTGTATAGCGTCTTCCACTTGTTCACGTCAGATGGAGGAGGATATCCGTACGCCACCGAGAACTGACAGGAACCTCCACCATGCACCGCAGCGATCCAGAACTTGACCGTCTCATCTGTACCCGCAGTCAGGACAGCCCGAGGCTTTTCGATGTGCTGGGTCCGGCCCTGGCAAGGAAAAGGCAGATCGGCGCTGAGAGGCCAATTTTGATATAGAGGCTGTGTGACATAGTTGTAGGGGTACGGCTCAATCATGAGCCCATGGCCTTTACATATGGATGTGAAGAGGCCTAGGACGGCTGTCAGTAGGCAGAGAAGAAGCGCCGTCATGAAGCGCAAACACGAGGGAGCTCGTTGTGTAAGAGCAGGACTAGGAGGATTTCGAGGACCCAATACAAATCGCAGACAACTTTTCGATTGTAATATGCAGAGTTGCGGATTTCGTGACTTCTCAGAAACTATGGGGAGATGCGCGTTGCCTAAAAGCCAATAGTCAAATCCGGATCGATTTTGTGCCCTGTCATATAGTCCTCCTCTTTTAGGAATGCTCGGGAGCCTTTGCTGCATGTTGTAGCACAACAATTCATTGTCTTCTCACGCTACGAGTCAAAAAGCCATATACGATTAAGGAAAAGGCTACCTAGCTATAGTATTATGAAGAATCAGACAAAGGAAGACGTTGTAAACGCTGAGAACACACGATACAGTCGACAATGACATGTAGTCTTTGTTCGAACGTTCTTGTGATGTACAAGGTCTGGCGTGTTGCCTATGTTCACAGCTTGCTTTCCCTTTCTTGAAAGACTACCGAAGTTTGGATGAGCCAGCTGCGGTGTAAATGCATAGGTGAGCACAATGGAAAGCGAGACCATGGTTCAGCTTCCTGTCGTCCTCCTGTCAAACACCACCTGGGAAGTGGGTGTTAAGCAGGGTTTGTGCCTGCACTTCTTCGTCAGTGTCAAAAATGTAGACTTTGTAACTCACGCACCACTCGACAAGTGACACTGCACAGCCGCCGTATTCGAAACGCAACTTTTGTATTGTCAACGTGATCTCTCGGTTCCCGGGACAGCATTAATTCCGGTCGGCATGATTGAGCACGTGGGTCAAAAGGCAATTCTGGAATTTTCAAAAGAGGTATCTGAAAAATAGTCCTTTTCCCTTGCCATCATTGTTTATAACTATAGTGGCCACAAATACAATGCAAGTAAGCCTTATGCAACGCCTGTCTTCTTGTAAGGCTCGAGATCGAAAGTGAGTGGCGCACACCGGACTTCTCTGTCCGAATAAATCTGACCTATCGTCCAATTCGGGTTTTGCCAGGTTGTATCGGTGCAATCCAGCGTCAAGTCGGCCTTGCCAAAGGCAGCAAAGGTCGTTCTGAGCAACCGTCGTTAGCATGGAACCTCATCACTCCGGTAAGAAGAATGCAAAAGATTAGCAGGCTTACGGGTATTGCGGGTCTTGGTCATCGCAGACCCAGGTCTGGTTCACATCCAACTCCCCTGTAAGTCTATTGAAAGCGAATGTTGACGGCGCCGGACCCGAGGTTCCGTTGACTGTACAATCGTACCAAACCGTCCCAAAGAAGAAGTCCTGCAGCTGATCACTCTGCGCGCTGCACGATGCGACTGTGTCCGGAACAGCGGGGTTGGAGAGGTTGAAGTTGACGTAGCCCCATGAATTCTGATGTGCCGGAGTAGTAAAGATGTACGATGCGTGAAAATCGAAGTCCTGGATGGACCATTCGAAATCATGCACAGAGATATCAGAGCAAGAGGCAGACGACGCCCGCTGTGAAAGTGGCGTGGTACGAGCGAACACGTATGGCCAAAGCACCACAAAAAACATGCAAGATCGATGCATGGTGGTCGATTTGTTACTGAAAGGAGATGGCTATAATCGAAAGTTGCTCAGAGCTGGACTGGCAATGTCATATTGATAGTGGGCAAGGGCATCGCGACGACTTTATCCTCCTACGCAAGTCCCGTTGCGTGGACACACTCCATCCGTGATGGCCAGATGCTCGGCGATCAGGTGCAGCATTCAGTCTACTGCTGAGCAAAGTTTGAGGCAAATCTGTTCGCTTGCCAGTAGGGAGTCGAAAAGAGCCCGTGAAGAGGCCGGATGTCGTATGAACGGAGGGTGACGTCGACGGCACCAGCTGTCAATATGCGGGCGGGATACGGATGCCAAGCCCTCGTATTCCCTGACCTTCTGGAACGCAACAACGTTACCCGTGGCTGAGTTTACCCCCCCCCCCCCCTCGGCTCTAATCAAGCGCGTTCACCGCTTGGAGAGACCACAGACGGCACGCAGCCGAAGCGGAGCGAGTATCCGGACGTAACCTTACGGGTGGGCGCGGGGCACAAACACATCTCACCGGGGCCTCACAGCAGAAACCCCGGTGAAATGGCGATACGGGAATGTCTCAGTCCAGGGATTTGCTGTACTATAGTTCCACAAGCGACGAACTCGCATATCATATATGCACCCGTCGGTACCTGCAGCTTGTGACACCTAGGGTATTTATTCTGAGTACCTAGGTTGGTAATTCGTAGCTGATTATATCATGTTTCTTCGGATGAGCACGTTGTTACGAACTCTAGTGGTTGATTTTTCAGTAGCAAGTGTTCCGCAAGATTGTGCCCAACCCGACACACTCAGCCTCACTTCCAGGTCACTCAAACTTATGAGAGCGAGATAGAGCATCAAGTCCAAGGTATTGGCAAGACTTAGATATTTGGATACTTCGCCAATGAAGCTTGAACAATATGAATTTCGATGCCAGCTGCTACTTAGGCAGCTTGAGTCAGCGGAATGCGGATGAACGCGTTGTCTTTGCCATGATCAATACTGGACTCGCATTCAAAGTATCACCACCGCAGGAAAGGTGTATGGCGATGTACAACCATATGAGCAGAATGTCTCACTGATACTGGAACCTGCTGTACAGGTTGCTACCTAGCACATACATGGCGGTGAAGCACCTCGCTCTGATAGGCAGGCTGTTTCTGACAAGCTCACTGGTCGGTAAGTGGCCTCTGCCCTGACTGGTTACTTCTTGGTGATAACGAGGGATGGCCATGTGCTACTTGCGGTGAGCCGAATAACTTGTGAATCGTAGAAAGTGGCACAAAGGCGAGGGAACTGTAGCAAGCCAATTAAGGTCATAGCGGGCCTGAATGACATCGCGCTAATGAGCTGATGCATAGAAGTAGTAGATATTGGTACAATAATACATGCGACAGTGAAGAGTGTTCCATGGGCCAGGTGACAGGTGCCAGTCTATTCAGTACTTTGGCTGTCGATGTCATTCCAAGGCAGAGAGTCCATGTTGCGTTTCTTCTTTTCTCTATCCCAATTCTGCAAGTAGATATTAAAGTCTGGTTCCAGCAATACCCTCTGTAATTTGACCTCAGTAGATCAAATCTATGGTATTCGATTTTTAGGGGGGCTTGAGCCCCATCCTCCCCGGCATTCGAATTCTTCGAAAATTATATGCTCACACGACGTGGGGCCCCGGCTTGACGGACTTGGCTTCTTCGAAGCGGCGTTGATCCAGCAAAATCTGTAGTGAATTCTGAACAAAAACGTTGTTGCGAGAGTGCAAAAGACGATCGCCTGTGCACTGCACAGGCTGAACCCCTATACGTCGTCACAAACGTCCTATGAGAACGTCTGACTGCTTGTAACAGTCCAGTCTTAATTTATCGGCCAAGCCCGTTGTGTCCGCTTACTCACCCGTGGACAAGTTGAAACAGTCGGCCAATCACCTGAGGTGCCAAGTTTGCTCTGAGATCAGTCAAATGTGCCCTCGAAGTCTGAACGTTTCTTTCTCTTCTACTGAGGAATCCCTACTTCATCCCTTGCCACTCATGAGTCGAGCGAGCCCACGCGTGGCTATTAGAGGGGCATGGGGGTGACCGTGGAGGACTTCAGGACGGCGCCGCAGCTGGTTTTGCTAAGCACAGTGACTGCCACATCAGCTGAAAATTTCCAGATTGATCTTGATTGGTTCCAGCACGACCTGCAAATATAGCAACAAGACGCGGGGAAGATTGGCTCAAGTCATCTTAACTATCGAGATCTGGGACCTCGCTGTGCTCTACTAGACAGACGAGCCCGACTAGGTAGGGCGCCTGAGCGCGTGGCCACTGCCTGGAGAGGTATCGGAAACTTTCCTGCCCGGTCCATCTGCCCGTTCTTAAGCACGTACGGAGTCCACTATACTTTACCATCAATGACGTGCTGTTGCCAGTACAGCCTGCCTACGCAGGTTGGGACACAGATTGGTCCAGATACTCACAAAGCGCAAGAAATGGCTGCAGATGCTGCGCAGACCTGGCATGGCAGATTGGGATGCTAGTGCTCCTGGGACCTTGTGGTGAATAGACCTGAGGCCCAGTGTCCAAACGGTTCTGCCCTTACGATTCTGGGTATTCACTGCGGGAACCCAAGAGGTCGGGGCTTCGGCTGATTGTGGTAGTCTGATCATTTCATGACACCATTGTGAGAATCGTCCGTAGTCATTTCAGATGACAACATGACAGAATTCCTCGCATCTTTTGGGTGGGAGTCCTGCTTTCTCTTTTGGTGCCCGCGCTTGCGCTATGCGACTTTCAGCCACACTCCTACGGTGGCACTGCTCGGAAGCTTGGCTGCTGCACATCCGTGCTAAGAATTTCCGGTGGTTTCGTTTCGACTGATTTTCTGCGTTTGGCCTGATTCCTCTGCGCTAAATCTTATTTGTGCGATTGTCCCGCCGGTCTGTGGCTGACCTATCATGGCGGGCACAGGCCCCGTACTAACGTTTGATGTGCAGAACAAAATGTGCATTCTTCACCAATGCCCCCGCGTTTGACCCTGGCTGGATATCGCCCACTGATACGCACTTCCTTGGTTATCAAGCCAGTCTGGCGGGGTGCCTTGAGCGAAAGAAGAATATCGAATGGCTGGGCAATGCTGGCGGTCCGATTCTGGCGGTGGTTGTCAGACAGGTGTCAGACTTCTTCTACAAGCGGAAGCCGCACGACCTTTTCTCAATGCAACCCTCGAATATAGGATGCGTTTCACCACCTAGGCCAGCTTAAGACGCAGACGAGGATCTCGAGCAGGTGGTGTATATGGAAGCAATGCGACTACTTCGATCGACGTGTACCGGACGATCCATCTGGACCGACCAATTTTGAGTTCTCCGTCATCTTTTGTCCGGTCAGACGACACCTGGGCCTTTCACCGCCGGAGGTCAATTCCATGCTCTAGGCTGACTTTTTCTGCATTCCGCTGCAGAATGTGCCATCATTGAGTCGACCGGGCTCAGCAATCCTGTTTGCAAGTCCGATTTTGTCGTGCAGGCCTGCTCTTGTAGCAGCCTCTCGTAGCGATACCCGCCCACGTCCGCGCAAATGATTATGGGAGTTCTACGATGGGAAAAACTAAAACCGCCGAGGGAGGTTCGGGCCGAGGTGGGTCCAAGACAACAGATGCAAGACGAGCATGACAGTGCGATGAGAAACGAGCAACGGGCCAGTGGCGTCGTCGGGAGAAGGAGAGTGGGCGAAGATACTCAGCGAATGCCTCCGGCCCGTCGGCAGCGTCAAGGCTCTCCCAACGACGACAGACAGCCTGGTGGTCAACCTCAACGGCAACCACCAGATGGGCAGCCTCGCGAACGACGGGAGGGAGCAGCCGTGGGTGGACAAAGCGGCCCAGCCCGCCAGGGTTCACCGGACAAGCAGTCTGATGGCCGACCAGATGGGTCGGGTGCCAATGGCCAATCCGGTCAGGGTCGTCCAGTTGCTCCGAATGGATCCACGTCGGCGAACCTAGGAGGGAACCGAAAAGAAGAGAGCGGCGGGCCAAGTGGAGGGAACGGAAATAATAACGGTGGCAGTGGGAGCCCGAACCAAGGTCCAAAACAACAAGGCCAGGTCCAAGACCCGAGCAGAGGGGGCGGTCAAGGCCAAGGCCAAGAAAACAACAACAACAATCAGAATCAGGGCCAGAACCAAAATCAAGGCGGCAAGGGAAAAGGCCAGGGCAAGCCGAATGGACAAGCTCAAAACCAGAACGAAAACCAAAACCAAAACCAAAACCAGAACCAGAACCAGAACCAGAACCAGAACCAGAACAACGGACAGAACTCGCAGAGCGACAATAGTCGAACACAGTCGCAAAGCCAAACCGAAGCAACGGCATCCTCATCACCAACGCTGGCACCCCCTCAGCCCGCAGCACAGACACCGGATGCTTCACCTGCTGCGCTGCCGCCTCCACCGCCTCCACCGCCTCCGCCTGCCGCAGAGCCAGCGCCAGCAGCCCAGCAGACAACGTCCGTCTCGTCACCCACCACCTCTTCGGTGCAGACTCCTCCGCCCTCTGCCCAGACTCCACCCCCAGCGCAACCGCTCCCTCCAGCAGGCCAGACATCATCGGCGACTTCTTCCACATCGTCCCTCGCCTTGGCTTCGGCCCAGTCTCCAGGCGCAACTGCTGCGGCAGAAATCGGCGCCGCCACGCCACAGTCGTCGCCTATCACCGTAGTCAGTGGCGGCTCCGAGTCCACGGGATACGATCTGACCTCGGGTCAGATAGCCGGGATTATTTGTGAGTTATGCTCGTTGTTCATACATGACCGTCGTACAGATCAGTGTCTGACTCCTCGCAGCCGGCAGCATTCTAGCAGGTGCTTTGATTGCACTTTCGCTGGTGCTCCTGTACAAGCTAAGAAGACGTAAATCTCAGTCGCCTTTCGGAGCATCAAAGAACAATTTCTTCGGCAAATGGACAGGCCCATCATGGAGGAGAAAAGACCGGTCTCTTGCACCAGACAGGAGAGAGTCCCTACCAGATGATGCATCGTCAATCGCCGGCTTCTCCGAGTCAGAACTTTCAGTCGAAGACATGGATGAGAAAACAAATAGACCGTCCCGACTGCCTACCCAGCGATTCACTCGCGCTGGACTAGGCGCTTTCATGACGGATATGACTGTTGTCTTCAAAGGGTCATCGCGAAGGCACACTGATTTTGAAGAAGAAACTCGGAAGTCTAGAGATGTGCACCCTGGACACGACAACCATGAAGACATTGAAAATCCGCCCGATCTGGTAACGCAGCCGCCACCTACCCACCAGACACCGGGGGCCGCGCAGGTCGATCTGGCTCAACAGCCCGATTGTGCCGAGTCTGTGAACTGCCCCGTGCAGAGGCAGGTCGACCTGGCTCAACAGCCAGACTGTGCCGAATCTGTGAACTGCCCCATGCAGAGACTGCAGAACAGGCTTCGCCCACACAACTCGACGGACCCACGGCCTGCGTTCCGGCGGAAGCCAGACGACCGGGGCAGCTGCGCGTCCTGTTCGTCATCTGGCAGCGAGGGTTCGCCCCGCGGGTCCTCGCGGTTCTCCTTCGGCCTGCTCCTGCAGCCGTCGCTGGACTTCCTCAAATTCCGGGAGATCCGGACCTCGCTGGGTGGGCGAGGGTCTGGCTGGTCTATGTGGTTCAGACAGGATGAAGGGGCCAAAGCAAAGCCGGCCCAACAGGACGTGCAGGAGAAATTATAGTCGGCGGGCCTCCTTGATGCATACGCTCTGCATGTGTAGACTTTCTTGTAATCTTAATCTGACTGGCTGTATGGGGGGGGGGGTGAGGAGGGGCGCTCAAGCGGGAGCACGCCTGGTGATCCTTGACGGAATCGGGGCACAGGGCTGGCAGCTCCTACTGAGCCAATCTTGAATGTACAGATGCCTTGAGATCCATTGCTCCCTACCCGGAGTAAGGTTTCGGCAGGAATTCTCGTGGTTCAGTTCTTGCTTCCAACGACCTCACCGTCCGTGAAACCGTCTCGTCTCATTTTCGGCTGATCTTCAGGCCATGGTATCACCGTCAAGCCCGGCCAGATGCCCTGCCACCTCGCAGCCTTCTTTTCGTACACGACCTTGTTGCCGCTCGCTGGGTTCGGCCGCACAATCAAACTCAGAACGTCCTGGAAGCCCCATGGTGCAAAGACCTTCCAGCTTCCATCAGGGAGTAGTCGCACTCCGAACAGAGCCGTACCAGATAACCACGGCAGTATCGCGCCCTCGGTGGACGTATGTCGAGGACAGGGGATTCCGAATTTGTCCTGATACCACAAGTGAACTCGAGCCTGATTTCGAATCTCCACCCTTGTGGATAGGTCCGCGAAGATCGTGGCCCCGGCCTGGATAACCCGGTCTTCTGCCTCCCACGACAGATCCGAGTCGTCGAAGTAGATTATATCGTAATCATCAATGCCGGTATCTGGTGGCTTGTCTGTCACCATGTTCCACTACAGGAGTTCCCGGTTAGTACTTCGCACTTTAAAAGTTTCACGATGTGTCTTTGGAGATGTCTTAGGAGGTGTCTCATGAGGGAAAAGGATCACAAAGAGACTTTGCCTCATAATACACCTCACGAGACAGAATGTTGGGGAATTTTGGGTGTGCAATAGTGACCTACGACGGTCTGGGTAATGGACCCAGCAGCGAGATACCAGCCAGGCAGGTTCATGGTTGCGGCTCGACGGAGGACTTCGAGGAGTGTGGTGTTGCGTTCCAGGGCCTTGCGGAAGCGGTCCGCCTCCTCCTTGGTGTGAGGCCCGTCGATCTGCATTTGGGACCAGCACTCGCGTTGAGGAGCCTCGAACTGCGGCGGAGATAGGGTCCACGAGCCTAGATCAAGCGTGAACGCACCCAGAAGCCGAGTGGCGTCGAAGATGAGGGGAGTGTTCGCCTCCAAGTTGAAGTACTTGTCGACGACCATTCGATGCAGACGAGCAGCGATTATCTCGGTTCTCGATTCTGTCACAGAGGTCCAGAGAGGAGGGAAGTGATGCGCATGCGCACAGATATCAGCACAGGAGAGAAGTGTAAAGGGAAGAGCATGGCTATTTAAAGCAGATACCTGGGTACTTGGTCCATAAGGAGGTGACGCTGAGAGGGTTAGGGTTAGCCTTCAGAACTTCATCTGTGCTGCATCCAAGCACCTCAGTACTGGTGAGAAGTCAGGAAGCATGAGAATAAGCAATGCTCTTTTGAGGTCAGATCTCAGTAAGGGAGGTTGCATGAATATGTGACCATGCTCGAATCACTGTGCAATGAGTACAATCCCATCCCTTTCCAGTCTCCAGAACTTGCTAGCACGCCAACCATTACCCCCCCCCCTACCCTCAAAAGAAGGGGAAAAAGAAGAAGTTCAAAAGAAAAACAAAAACAAAAACAAAAATTCTGTGGGGAAGGGGGGTTGGTGGTCCACAAAGATTACCCATGGAAAGGTCAAGACCAAGATTTTGAACATATTCGCTTCTTTGCTTCTTTCCATGTAAGGCTTAGCAACCTCGTCTCCACAAGCATGGCTCAATGATCAACAATGCCGTCTCACCATGACTGTGTTCCTTTTGGTGTAGCAGTGTCACCTCATGCCAATTGATTACCTAGGTATGTTACCCCAGGTGTGGGCCCTTGAAAGTCAATAATGGACTCTGAAGTACCATTTTCTCTGAGGCCTCATACTACGACCTCGACACTCAAGTCTTCTGGCCACCGAGGTTGGTCCACCCCATTTCCTCGTGTGCTAACTTGGAATCCTGGCTTCACCTCTCCGCCAGGGAACTTCAGAACTGGAGCGACAATCCTGATATCCACGTCGTTATGCTTGCAGTGGTATCGTGTGAAGAAATCAGGGTTAAAAAGGGTGGCACCACTGCTCTTTTGCGCGGCTTGAAGCGTGCGCGGGATCAGATACGGCACTGGGAACACGAGAGTTAGTCGAAGTTGTAAGGACGCAAACTCAACTATTGAGAAGCAAAAGTTTATACTGCGGAAAACTTGGGGCGCGTCTTACTGTTGTGATGGTGACGAAAGACTGGCGACCCGTTGCGCTTCCACACGTCTTGCCATACGTCGTTGTCGTACATGCCAACGTGGTCTACCAACCAACGCGAATAGTAGTTCAGAGCGATCTGTCCTCGGGTCAGATCCCCCATCGTTTCTAGGTCGATATCGGAGTCCACTCACGTCAATTGAATACGAGCCTCCCTTCTCAGCTCGCTCTATCAGGGCGGTAAGAATCCCGACCGCACCAGCCACCCCCGTGCTGAAGCATTGGTCAGTCCACAAGTTCTGTCAGGAGTCACAAAGCCTTGAATTACCAGTAGTCTGAGTTGGGTAGGACAGGAGTCACCGGCTCGTCGTTGCCCATTGCTCGTCCGTACTCGTAAGAGACGCCGCAGTTCTGTTCTTATCAGTTCACAACGGTTCAACAGTCAGGACGCAGTGAGAGGTCGATTTGGATCATACCGCGTCACTAATTTGCTGCCAGCCACTTCGATTCATCCAGGGCCCTTGCCATCCGTAGCAGTTCTCTCTCGCATAGATAATGCCCCTCTCTCGATCTTTACACAGATCGATGATATCCTGCTGGCTGAATCCGTACTTGTCGAGGACTCCCGGCCGGTATCCCTGAACCACGACATCCGCTTCGCGGATCAGCTTCTTGAGCGTCTCGCGGTCCGCTTGCTGCCTCAAGTCCAGGAAGGCATTCCACTTTCCGTGGTTCAGATCCGGGTGCAGGTTAGACATGTCGGTCAGATGCGGTGCAGTGATGCGCATGACACTTGCGCCCAACTCGGCCAGACCACGCGAGATGGCCGGCGCGGCGATGATGCGCGTGATGTCGACAACCTTGAGTCCGGCGAGAGGTCGGGCTGCCGATGTGCCCGTCGAGGGGGCGTCTGGCCACCAGCAGGGCTTCTGGCTCGGGTTCTCATACGAGTGAATCTCAAACAGGCCAACGTGCTCGTTCGCCTCGCCGTGCTCACTGCTGCGGTACTCGTCGATCGTGTTGCAGATGGTCCCGGCCTGGCGGTAGACGTCGCTGGCGAGGTGCTGAAGCTCGTCTGCGCTGAACTTGGCTACCGCCTCCTCGAACGGCGGCCACGACTCCTCCACAGTGGAGCATTCCATGTTTGGTGGAAGACCGACACTCTTCAGCGTCGGATCGGGATCCATTGAGCCTGATTTTCAAATTAGACACAACTGTCAGGCTGCGATGGCGGACAGGCCAGCCTACCATGGAGATGGAACCATCGCTTGTCCTTCGTCTGGTAGATATTCGTGGCCGAGCCACGATAATACTGGAAGAAGGTGTCATGTTTGTCGAAATTCGGAAAGTACTTTGTGACGCCGTCCTTGGTCTTTGGGTCTGAGAACGAGGGCAGGGTATAGCGTGCTCCATCTGGGTCGAGTTGCCAGATCAGAGTGGACATGACAAAGAGTTGGGCATGGTCCCTGCGTGAAGCCGTCAGTGTCTCGGAAGCCCGATCTGGCAGAACCCTCTCCACAAAACTCACGTGTTGATGTTAACCTTGACTGGGCCGATACCGTATTTCCTCTTTAGTAATACGTTGAGGATGGTAGCCTCATAAGCTTTCAGGGTCGAGATACTCTCTGCAAATCTCCAATTGATAGGGAGACTTGGCTTGTCGCTTCCCTCAAAGGTCACACACTTCGACGCCTCGAGAGCGTCTGCTGGTAGGTATCTGTTGACGAGCGGATTTTGCAGAATGCCATGCTCGAAGACTTTTTGCGCCTCTGCCGGAATCGAGTAGTCTGCCAGTCCACTCGGGCCAGCCACATCGCCGTTGCCAACGGCCATATTCCAAGGTTGAGTCTGGTTGACTCGGGGCAGTAGAGGGGCTCACTGCTGGTGGTCGGGTCTGGTGGTAATGGCCGGGTTCTCTGTAAGACCAAAGGACGTCAGATCAGGAGACTACCTAGGCAGATAGTGACTTTTATTTGTCTGGCTAGCGCTCAGTGACAGCTTATCCACTGTTCTGCAGATCAGGAACGGGTTCTCGCGACTGCGTCGCGTCATTGTTTGTAACAAGGCCCACTCTGAGGTGAATCGGCGGACCGAGCTTCAACCTCGGTTTCGCGGGACCGACTCGGTCCCGGTAGGCTTGGGAATGGCGGGAACTGTGACACTGACACCCACCATATTTCATTTACATCTGGACTAACAGTTTTCCCGGCCGCATGCTGTCCTACAGGTTAGTGGTAAAGTATGCTGGGGGTTTAGGGTGTCACTCTTACATCTGCCACTTGGCAACTTAAGTAGATAGACACACAATGTCGTATTTGGAAGAACCAGAAGGTCACCAACAAGGCTGCTCCCAGTTACAAGAGACACACTCACTCACACACACACACACCAATATACGTATTACGGCTTACACAAAGCTTTGCAGTATGACACTCTGCTTATGCGGCTGCGTGTAATGTGTTGGTCCGATAACTTGCCTTGCAGTGGCCCCGGCCTCGAAGCTCATGCTAAAGCCTCTCGAACATCAGCAATGCCCCACCACGGGTTGTAAGTCCGCTCTCGGACAAGGGGCGCAGCTGATAGAGTTCGTCTGATGGTGCTTTTCGCGACCCACATTCGCCATAATGCTTCGGCCCGACGCCGGTCGGTCGGTCAAGTCGCGAAGCGACAGGCGGCGGGAGCGACTCAGTTTCTTGATCAAATTCAGTTGCGCGAGGCGAGAAGGCAGAGACAGAGAAAAGGATAGATTAGAAGTCACGGGCGCCGCAATTTCATCCCGGCTCGAGGAAATTGTCCAAGTGCATGGGTGTGTGACTTGCTATTTCGATCGATTGCAACGGCGGTGATTAAGAGGGCTCATCGTTTAGACGCTCGCTTATATGCATGCAAAGACGGCAAGATTGCAAACAACTGTTTGTTCTTTGTTGATCGTCAAGCTGACATCAGTATGTAGCTTCCTTGCATTTCAACTGGTACACAAAAAGTGTAATGTCTAGCTTTGTAGGTTCATAGCTGGAAGGAAGGACCGGGCCTACGTTTGTCCGATTGGAGGACCGGTCCGCCGCGGACCGGCGCTAGCCGGCTACGGCTAGTGCAGAAACGAAGGGGGACATAAGCCACCTTCCGTAGCCTCGTTCCCCAACATAAATAGCCTCCCTTTCTTCTAACTACCACTAACTATAAATAAACTATATAATTAATAATGCACTATTTAACTAAGTAAAACTCTACCAACACTAATTAATAATTAAATTAATTAATTATAAACAGTAAAGTAAAAGAGATAGTTTATCTTTAAAGCAGTTTGCTAATAGCACGCTTGTTAAAATTTTGTAAGAAAAAGTATTATGCTAATTCTTATAACCAGCTTTCATTTGTATATTACGCTTGCTAAGCGTCTTTAACGCAAAATAATATTGCAAACAGCTTTATAACCCTTTTAACAACTATACTTAGCAATATATATATTACTATCTTTATTACGCTTTAAAAACTAGTCCTTTCTGCAATAATAACAACCTAATCCTATAATCTTTTTTTATTATATAGTTAAAACGCATTTGCTAAAACTTAAAAGATTATACTCTATTACCCTAGCAACTACCCCGCTATTTACCCATTTATACAAAAACCCCTCTAAAAGCAAATAAAACACATAAGCTAAGTTTCCCTAGCGTTGCTCTCTTTTGCATAATTCTATTTTATACCCTTTAGCAATAATCTACTAATATACTAAACTCTTTCTTAACCAATTAACAACCTCTCTTACCTTTTTATATAATTATTAACAATAGCAAATAATAAAAAGTTTACCTAAGAGTTAATCTCTGTCTCTAATAACTTTATATATAAAAACCTTATATAAAAAAGCTAAGTTAATAAAACTAATTAGTTTATTATTAACCTAACCCTTTAGTTTGCCCCCCTTATAATAAATTTAACTAATATATACTTAATAACCTTAATTGCAAAAGCAATATGCAATTATACTATTAAAAAACTTTATAATAATAACCTTCTTTATGCCTTTTAAAAAAAATTTAATAGGTAAACTAAAGAAATGTTTAATATAGTTAACTAAAATTTCCATTATAAGTTAAAGAGACTTTTCTACAAATAAAAAGTCTATATTAAAAAAAAGAAGAGTAAAATAAAATAATAGTTTGCAGCCTTTCTTGCGATAAAAAACCTACCCTTTTAGGATAAAAAGGAGCTTAAAGCAACTACCTTTAAGCCTAGCACCCGCTTGCTATCACAACTATTTAAAGCGGCAAAAGCTCCTTTAATAGAGTTTGTTAAAAAGGCAATAAGATTACAACAACAACCTTCTTTTTTACTAAATTAACTTTCCCCTCTTTCCCCTTAATTAAATTAACCTACTCTTTAAACTTACAACTACCTTCTTTAATTAAAATAGCTTTTTTATTTTAACTAAGCAACT
Organism: Dendrostoma leiphaemia; assembly: GCA_026120015.1. Taxonomy (NCBI): domain Eukaryota; kingdom Fungi; phylum Ascomycota; class Sordariomycetes; order Diaporthales; family Erythrogloeaceae; genus Dendrostoma; species Dendrostoma leiphaemia. The sequence continues at coordinate 4,146 of JALRMF010000128.1, read as the reverse complement.
ATATTATTATCTATATAAGAAAAAAAAATATTAGGGAATATAATAAACTAATATATTAATGCTAATTTTTTAACCCGCTTAAGAAACTTATTTATATATATATATAATAAGATTAATTATACTTAGTAATAAACACACCCTACCCTAAACCCCTCTTTTAAAGTATAATCTATATAAAACTCTCCTTTTTTATTCTACTAAAAATAACCTAATTAACCTTAATCTATCTTTTCTTTTTATAAAGATATAAAATTGCGAGAAAGCATATATAAGTAAATTATATAATTTATTAGATAATAAAATATAAATCTTCTTTAGCATCTGCTAGCACGCAAGCATTGTTGCAAAGTAATTCTACGCTATATTTCCTTATACCTTTATAAGTTAAGCTAAAACTTATTATATTTACTATATTAAATAATAAAATAACTTTGCAATAGCATATTAAAAAATAAAAAAACACTTTAATATAAAGGTAAACTATTATTATTATTATATTAACTAAACCTTTATAATATTTATTAAGATAAAGCTATAGCTACTTAAGAAAAGCCTTTATAAGATGCTTTAAGCTTTGCTTAATAAGCTGCAGCTATGCTAACGCGCCTTTAGCTTTAATTTTAAAGGTAAAAGAGCTTTAAAAACCATAGTAATCTAGGCATACTATAGAATATATAAACTTAAGCACGCTTTTTTTAAGCTAGCAGAAAAGTATAAAGAATTATTTTTAAACCTGCGTTTATTAGTCGAAACCTATTTTAATCATTTTTCTCCCTACTAAATAATTGCTAATAAATTAAATAAAAAGCCTTATAACTAATATTATTTAAACTGCTATTATAACAATAACCGCAGCTAAAGCTTCTTTTATAGTAAAGGAGGCTTTTATTTGCATAGTGGCTACTATAGCGGCGGCTGTGGCAACGGCTGCAATTTTAACAACTGCAATTATAGCAATTATAGTTAGGGTAATTATCATAGCAATTAAAAGAAAAAGTGTTATGTTTATAGCAAGGAAAATTGCTAGTTAACTAAATACTTAAACAATAAACGCCGCTAGGCAAAAGATTAATATATTGCCTAGTATAAGTTTATAAGCACATTAGCAAATAAGTTTATAGTTTTTTTAGCAAACTATAAAGGATATAACCTTAACCAGCAATAGCTATAAAATAACAATAATTATAAAAACTTTAGTAAAGATAACAAAAACAACGCCGCCGTTACCCAATACCTTATAAACCAAGCGTTTTTACACTATATAATAAGTAATAATGCCTTTAGCCTTTCTAAGGCAGACACTTTAGCTATGCAATTCCTTATTAAAGACTATTATTTTAAACTTTGTTTTTAAAGCATTTTTTCTGATATAAATGCTGCAAAAGTATTAATTATTAGCAAAGAGCAGTATATAGCCTTTTAACATAAAAACCCATCTCTTTAAATTAATAAAGCAGCCGCTAGCCAAGCCTTTATTAAATTTGATAAAAGATTAATAGTAACATTAATTAGCACTATTTCTCTTTATACACCTATTAAAAAAATTACTTTTTATATTCTTAAAACCTTTATACTTTTTCTTTTCTACTTCGCTAATATAAACTGTTTAAGAGTATATTTTAACAATATTATAAACAAGTTAATTAAAAGCAGTAAAGCTTTTTTAATAATCTATAAATAAAGCTATTTATAGTTTTTTTTAAATAAAATAAAGCAGGCAAAAGCCTTTTTTTTAAAAGCTAAGTTACAATAGCTTTATTATCATTTTAGCTACCTAGCAACAAGTCAGCTATACCAAATGCTAACAAAGGCAAAGTATAATAATATTAATAAAAAGGCATTGCAATTAATTAAAAAGTTCTACTACTACTGCCAAATAAATAGCTCAGCACTATAATAATTTAAGTTTATATTATACAACGACTACAATTTCAATTATGAGATTTTAGTTAATATAATATATCTAAACAGCTGCTTTATTTTTTATATCATTAATGCCTTTATAGCCTTCCAAAGTATACATTTCCTTTTATTTATATTAGCTAAAGTTATATAAAAAGCTTTACGCCAACTTTAAATTAATACCTACTAAAGCCCGCTAAACATTATTATATATAACGCTAGCATAAACTTTGCTTTAATAAAGTTTAAAAATAAAGCTAGGCTAATAAGAGTTATATATAAATAAGTGCTTATAAAGGCATACTAATTAATAAGTAAACTAGAAAGATATCACAGCCCCCTCTACTAAGCATTTAAAATTTTATACGTTAAACTAGCTAGCATTATATCTAACAATGCTATCTTATAAATAATTGTCAAAGTTGTTAACAATATAATAAAACCTAACGGCTTAGTGCTTATACTTTTAGTTTTTAGCGCTTACCCTTAAATTATAATAAACTCTCCTTTATTGCCTTTAACTCTTAAGCAGGTAAAAGCTATTTAAAAAGCTATAAAAACTCTTTGCAAAGCATTAGCCAAGCATTAAGTAAATAATGCCTTTAATACTAAAAACAATCTTATAATAAACGTAATATTATCTTTTTCTCTGCAAAGCAAAGTATATATATAGCAAAAAAAAAAGAAATAGCAAGGCTTTTATAAAGTCACAGCTATTAACAATTACAATATTACTTTAAATATAATTAACAAACCTATCGTTTTTTAATCCACCCTTCTCTAACTATACTATTAAAACTATACAAACCTTAACCTTTTTCTTTTTTTTTAAAATAAAAATAATAAAGCTGTTAATAATAATGCTAAAGCTGCTACTAATAAGAAAATAGCGCTTATGCTGCCTTAGCTATATAAGCGAAAACGGCTACTAAGCTCTAAAAACAAACTAAAGAAAAAGGTTACTGCCTATATTATTACTGCTGCCTACATTATAAAGAAAAAGAAAAGTAACTATAAATTAACTGTTAAGCTGCAAAACAATATCGTTATTATAGCGCTAAAAGCCCTATTTAAAAAGTTTAACATATATAAAGTAGAAGATTTTATTAGCTAAAGCGTTTTTAGCTTTAAGCAATATAACAAAGCTAGGCATAGCAGCTATTATATATTTAAATTTTATATTATTTAGAAAATTAAGGGCAAAACCTTTAAGCTTTATAAAAAGTTTTGCTTTATTATCTAAAGCTATAATAATATAGCTAAAAAAGCTATTTTTATATAATTGCTTATAATTTAGCGTACAAGCCAGCAATTACTTTTTACCTTAGCACCTTTATTTCTAGGCTAAAAAATAACACTTTTACTTTGTAATATTATGTAAGTTTATTTATAGTTATAAATAAAATTATTTTATATTATTTTAGCTGCTGTTTTAAATAAACTAAAATATAAATACTTTGCTAAAATAATTATTTAAATAATTAAACTATTATATAGCATTGCCAAAGCAAAAGTATACTAATTTACAATATACTAAGGCTATTACTAAGAAACGCTAAGCATAAAGACGTTAATTTATAATTTATATCTTTTAATTATAAAAAGGCTATTATTATTATTTAGTTTAATAGGCATATAAACAAATAACATTTTAATTTTAATAATAACCTTTTTTGCAGCCGCTAAAGATAAAAAGCTAAAAAAGGCTAAGTTTTAAGCAAAACCTAAAACACTGCTAATAGCAAAGATACCTTTTAAGTTTAATAACATTAAGTTGTTATTTAATAATAATAACCTTCTTTTGCAATAAAAGAGTTAAAGTATAAAAATTATTATTATTAATGCTAAATCTTTAAACTACGCTTAACGCTACTTAGAATAAAAAGCCTAAGGTGCTTATATTACTTTAATTTATTAGTTAAAGGCAGCATTTAACCTTTTTATTGCTGCTTAAACCTTAAACTTTAGCAAAGCTAAGTATGCTACGCTAAATAAGCGCTTTGCTTAGTAAGCAAGTAATCTTTAACAAAGCTTATAGTATATGCTTTTTAACTTTTTAACTGCTAAACTCTTTATATTTGCAAATAGCTTATTTGCAAATAATAAAGATTTAAGCTTTTAAATTAAATTTATATTTATTTTTGCAAACAAGGTTGTTTATATAAACAACTAATTTATAATTTAAAACAATCTTATTTATTAAAGCTTTACTAAATATAAAAGAGTTACTTAAAGCATTTTAGC